>OZ024918.1:24376507-24474007 GCA_964017125.1 Flabesymbios commensalis | reverse complement strand
AACATGTGCAGTATACTCAAATATGATACAAATAGAATCAATGTCAATTGTAATTCGTCCACAAAAAAATATATAAAACAAAAAAATATTAGGAAATGCCACTGTTCGAGATTACCCGAATCTATTAAATCTAAGATTTTTTTTCATAGTTTCCTTCATATTACTTTTCAAACCCGCATAGTAACGTCACAACCGTTTGCAGGCCTACAAATCGCTCCATTGATGTATTTCCTTTCGAAATGACGCATTCGCTGTGAAACTGTGGTGTAGGCCCTATAGGCCTAGTGTTCGTAATTAGACGAAACCAAATTAATTGATGGGTCTATTTCCGAACACGTCCCAAATGATAAGGCTATCATGACCATAGATTCCCCCTATATCTATGATCATGACCATTGCCTGGCGAGCCCTGCCAATTTCATTTATGGCCGGGTATTGGCCAAGGTTCTTAGTCACGTGACCATCATGCCTGTGCTATTAAGGCCAGTGAATAATTTTCTGGGTCAAGTCATAGGAAATGCGTCAAAGGGGAAATACAATACTGTGAACAACTCCTCATCCGGGGAAGTGACCTTTCAAAAATGTCTGAAATCGGGGATTACCCTATTTTCATCTAAAAATAGCAACAAGTCACAAACATTCGCCACTGGGGCATACCAGAGGCTACATGAAGCTCGGCCACGCCGCGTAGTGTGGCTCTGGGAACCAGAGTATCATGACCAAAATTTTTTTTTTGATGTTTTTATATCTAGGAGGTGTATTGCAAGGTACATTTTCCCATATAAATAATAATTCCAGGATTGATAATACATATCATAAATAGACCATTACCTTCCGTGTAATTACCTTAATTTTTAAAGACTTGTCTACTTTACGACATTTTGAAAGTGACTTTTTAAAATGGCAAAATTAATGGATATGAAATTGGTCCATAATAACGGTGCGTGACAGAGCAGTCACGCACAACGGGCAGCTCTGCCTGGCACAATTTATTCATGTCTAGCCAGCAACGGGATGAAATATATTAACAATGTTCGGAAATACCCCCCCGTTCGGAAATACCCGAACCCGCTCTACCACATAGTATTCAAGTCATAGTTGCTTGCGTCCTAGTTTGAAGACAACAGATCGCCAAATGATGCGTACAGATTATGCTGCTTCAAGAATGAAAGGTGAGTCAAAATAAATATGTATTAAGTAGACCTATTTGGTTATCAAAGCTTCACAGAAGGTATACCGTATTTAAGGTCATGAGTATGAGTAGGCCTACCACTTACACTGGTATCCGGTACTAGGTTTCAGGAGAGTATTAAATTTCAAACACTAGTATAAACGGCATGTTGCACATTAAAAAAAACGGAGTGGCTATTCGTACGGGAAAGTTATAGTAGGAGTCAATGGGAGCCCGTCATTTCGTAAACGAGGCTGCCCATACAGTTACATTATGAAGAACCACGTACAATTAGCCACTGCCTAAAAAAAAATCACCATGACTACTAGATCCTTGTATATCACCAACAATTCTCAGGGCTGAAGAAGCAGGTCAGGCCGGTGTGTCCCCTTTAATACAGCCGCAGTTACTGTATGTATGTCAGAGACTGACCTTCATCAAGGTCAGTGCATGACATCATTTGTCAACATACTTAATTAAATATGAACTGTCACAAAAAAAATGTTTTATTTTTTTTAAAGAGACAAAAAAAATGTTTGTTTCAAGGTCGGTGCTAAAAAAAAAATTGTGTGCTAATTTTTCAGAAAAAAAAACATGACTGAAAGTAATAATCTAGCCCCCCCCCCCCAAAAATCAAATGGTGCGTCCCTAAGCTGCAGCATGATATTGACACTCATACTCAACCCTTTCAGCGGGAGGGCCGACTTTAGACGTCACAATCTGACATCTATATATAGAAGTCTGATTTTGACGTCTAAAGTCGATCCCCGCACTGAAAGAATAAAACTATATAATGGCCATATACCCGTTACATAGGTATTCAAATAACATTTATGATGACCTCAATAAACTTTTCTTATGCAAAAATATTTCAGCGATACTAGTATTTCAATATGTTTTCACGATTCTTGGTTTTGACTTTTCAGTACATGTAGTAGTAAACACCGGAACCGACTAATCTATCTGGGAGCCCATGACAGAAAATTTCACCCTATAAAGCCTAGACTGCTCGTACCCCAGACGTTAGCTAGCTAATTGACGTCATTCAAATGGATGGCATCATGCACAACCCACATTAAAAAAACAATGAAAATACTTCTCCTCGGATGTCGCGTCTGGACCCCCACACGCCCCCTCCCCCTCTAGTGGTTTGATTTCACCCCGTCTATCCCATGCAAAAAAAACGAAGTAGGCACCACAATACATGATGAAAAAAATGAAAAACAGACCAAATTTTCTGTCGGGAAGGGATTATCAGACCGTCTGTGAATGACCACCCCCTCCGGCGGGTTTACTGTAGGCCTACCTAACATGTGACACATAGTTTAGCAGTCATATGGGGTTAATGCAAAAATATCCCAAAACCAGGTTATTTCTGACTTTTTCCAAACTGGTATTATTGAGCATTTTGAGTTATTGATGGACACTATAGTCAGACCTTGGAATGTTCAACTAGTTTGATGGTCACAGAAATTATCTGGACAACTGCCAGATAATTTTGAAAAATATTCAACCCTTTTATTTCAAGATACTTTTTAGCGAACACATTACTGTTGTGTCCATTTAAACAAAATTAAGTCATCATTAATGGTGATGAATTGGTATCAGTACAATAATTACGGTAATGATATGTTATCCGATTAATTAATAAATTAATGTTTTCAGTTATTCAAAATGGTGTCCAAGATCGCCGCCGGTGTCAAGCGAAATTAGGCATGGGGTAGATATTAGGCATGGCCTCAATTCCCACTCATTGCGCATGACTGTGTGTAACGCCTACGGATGATCATGCAGCGAATTTATTATATAAATGTAATTGTATATTTCCATAAAATATGTTGTCAAAGATGCGGTAAGCTCAAATATATATTAATGTTGTATATTAGAGATATGCTGATCAAGGGGTTTTAGTATGTGTAATTAAACTGTGCAGTCTTATAATAATAATAGTGATGACAAATTAATAATAATTACGCAATCCATGGAGATCGACATTTTATAATTGATGATCATATCAGTATATCACAACATAGACATTAATGTGTGTCAAATGATATTATTTGGGTGGGCCTATCTCACTAAAGATGTCATATTATAAACCAGTAATAATAAGAAATCCCGTATGATTTAATAAAATACAGAGCTCGTATAATTTTTTTTTTTAAATAATTACAGACATTTATGTATATGTAAACTTAAATAATATCAAGATTAATACAATTTTAAGTAGGCTTCATAAAGGATATTACGCCTAGCATTACTAATGTACTAATGTCGTCAACTGTGTGGCTTGACAACGCCTGGTCAGAGGCCTGCGAAATTAGGCATCACCTTGCTGACAGCCTACTGTCAACGCATTGACCGTGACGTGTCAGCAAGCTAATGCTTAATTTTGTGGATGTCGGCGGTATTGACATACAGTGGAACAGTATCAATTATATCAGTATTTTATTACATCACATCTATCGATTTATAGAAAGAACTGCCAATTGAAAAAGTAACACAACACAGCCTTATTCAAATAAAACATTTGTTTACTTTCATCAGATATAACATGATTATCGACTGTCAAGTTCACAATTATGGCATTATACTTATGACATGTGGAAAACACAAAGCGATACAATCATAGTGAAAAGTATGTGATAAAACTTGATTAAAACATTATGTTAACACCTTCATAAAACTGTAAGAGCTTTAATAGATTAAACTAAAACATGAACCGTCCGCAGAAAACAACCTGAAGCCATATCATAATAATGAGCAGTCTCGACTAGTTCTGTGGGTCAAATTAAAAAAACACATCAAAAATCCCATTGTAATGCAGTGAAATTTCTGACAATGAACATTTATCACTCCTCTTAAGCATTTAGCATAGAAAAAAAATCAACCTGTACATCATCTAAGGTAAAATATATTTAAAAATAACCTAATATATGCTGCAAAGGTTGATCTAGCGCCAAGTTAAAAAGTTAAAAAGTTAAAAATAAAAATAGTGATTTAAGTCTACTATTAAAACAGTAGATGATTCGGATTTACGAATCTACTGTTTTGGCTCCTTCTCCTTCACTTAGTTGAACTACTGCGCCTGGACCAATAGAATGTCTTTGTAATCTCACGCTGAACCTTCGTTCCACCAGTGTGACGTGGAAATCAGCTAAATTCCTGTCAATCTGAAAAAAAACCGTATTATTCCCGCGTGAGTATTATCATGGTATCAAGTCTTCTATTCAATTATATATATTATATGAAACTTTTAACAGCAGATATATTTTGATAGCAACTATAAATCTTTTTTTTTTTTTAATAAATATATGGTAAATAAATATATGGATGATTTAAAAAATAACGTACATTATAAACATGTCAGTTAAGTTGGCTGCAAAGGGTGGGGAATGAGACTAAATGATAGTCGCACCTCTTTAGTTGTTACGGTTATCAACACTTTGCGCAAATCCAAGGTGTTTGTATTTTCTTGTGGCGACTGGGATCGGTCGGAATTAAGAGTACATCTCGTGGAATAAAAAAGCGAACTAGAAAACTTATTCATCAGAAATAACAATAAAAAAATAATATTGATTATACTTTATTGTAACAAATAGATTATTAGCATCATTAACATTTTGAATAAACGCCTCTTGGAACTAGATGGTCATTCAGGGGCGACAGTAGACAATGCGATCACACCTTTTTTAGTGTGACTTAATAGCTACACCACCCCCCCTTTCAGGACAATAGATTGTACGGCTACTTGTCGCGGCCAATCACTAAAACAACATCATGTATCGCCCGTCTAAAGATTAAAGGGAAAAGTTTATTACGCTGCTCCTTGCCACGGATGCTTCATTGAGGTTACTTATATACACAATTATCTGAATCGTTGGCTAACGAGAAATGACCCCATAATTATTATATTTCATATAAAATCAGTGACTTGTTAGTGTAATAGGTACGCTATCAAGTCAAATGAAGAATTTATGACAACAACAATTATTTATTATATGTCAACTATTTTATTGTCATTATTTAAAACATACAACTTTGTCATGTATTTAAATTAAATCATGTTTTATTATTATTATTATTATTATTATTATTATTATTATTATTATTATTATTATTATTATTATTATTATTATTATTATTATTATTATTATTATTATTATTATTATTATTATTATTATTATTATTATTATTATTATTATTATTATTATTATTATTATTATTATATTATTATTATTATTATTATTATTATTATTATTATTATTATTATTATTATTATTATTATTATTATTATTATTATTATTATTATTATTATTATTATTATTATTATTATTATTATTATTATTATTATTATTATTATTATTATTATTATTATTATTATTATTATTATTATTATTATTATTATTATTATTATTATCATTATCATTATCATTATCATTATCATTATCATTATCATTATCATTATTATTATTATTATTATTATTATTATTATTATTATTATTATTATTATTATTATTATTATTATTATTATTATTATTATTATTATTATTATTATTATTATTATTATTATTATTATTATTATTATTATTATTATTATTATTATTATTATTATTATTATTATTATTATTATTATTATTATTATTATTATTATTATTATTATTATTATTATTATTATTATTATTATTATTATTATTATTATTATTATTATTATTATTATTATTATTATTATTATTATTATTATTATTATTATTATTATTATTATTATTATTATTATTATTATTATTATTATTATTATTATTATTATTATTATTATTATTATTATTATTATTTTATTATTATTATTATATTCGCTTACATGTTCAGTGTGTAAAATAGCTAATAGCAGATTGACGTTACTGGTTTTCATTGAGAGACATGAAAATATTATTCATATGGATCAGATGTTCACATAGCTGGTTCCATGTCTTTTATGTGATGATCTGAAGCTTCCTAATGAGCAAAATACTTCTGGTGAGATGAAATTAATCCCGAGCCAAACATTAAATTGTTGTCATTTTGTTGTGAGAAAGGTCTATCCATGGGCTAGATGGAATGAAATCAACCAGCTTGGAATGTGTACGCAGAGGATGTCCATTTGTGTTGAATGCATCGATATCCTAGTTTACATCAGAGGGTCAACCTTCTGGGACTGATGGGGTGAAATCTTCTGTCGCATGTTCTTGGTTTAAATGTTGTGCCTACATATTTACTGTTCTCGGACGTTTACATGCAATCATCCAATATTGTTTTGTGGAGAGCCTCTGTGAACGAGGGGTAGCGTGCTCGGCCTCAGACCGCCAGCACTCGAATTCTGTGTCTGGAGGGCAGTGTCATCTCATTAATCTCCCCATCCTCAGGTGGTTCTCCTGGCCCAGTTTAGCCTACATATGCACAAAGCTAGCCTAAAAGCGTTTTAGTCAGGGCCCATTTTTCAAAAAGAGGCCTTCTTAAAGTTTGTAAGGCATTTCTTAGTAGAATTTGTCATGCAGTTGTTTTCACACAATTCGGACATGCTGATTCCAAATCTGCCCCATGCCAAGCTCTATTTTTAGTTTTTTCCTTTTAAAATTGCAAAACAAAATGGCCGCCAAAATAGCAGATAAGGTCTCAATTATCATGATTATACATCATGTCTGGGTGCACAGCGGACACACAAACTTGACTTTCGTGATCAAAATACCATTTTTGTTTTGAGGAGTTTCATGTTCTAAGACCTGGTCAACTATCACGCAAAAAATCCAAGATGGCCGCCAATAATACAGAAAGTACCATAACGTTTTTCTAAAAGTCATAGAAAGTTGTTTTTTATGGCTAAATATAGGTTTTTAATACCGATAAATCTAGTACAATACAGTAATAACCTCTAACTTTTATATTACCGTAGCTTTAGGGAAAAATCCAAGATGGCCGCCAATTATACAGCAAGTACTATAACCATTTTTCTAAATGTCGTAGGAAGTTATTTTTGGCGCTTGAATAGTTTTCTGATACAAAAAAATTACACAGCATAAAAAAACTCAATTTCCATTTTACATGTAGTTACGGGGAATGCAAAGAATATGATTATTTAAAAACACCACATTAACTATGAGGAAATTGCACAAAAGTAGCATGTGTTATTTTCATCACTGGCTGTAGCTACATAGGCTTGTTGTGTATATCTCAGTTTTGCATGAATGCCATCATCTTGCATAATGATAATGCTAGAATAGTCACCCTCATCAGTATTGATCATATATGTGTGCAGCTTCGGAATTGATGTAGCGACTCCTTGATAGGACGCCATTGGCTACTTTCTCGTGGTCCTAATTCACACCTAATCAGACTAAATGTGATAGTTATTCGGGTTGAGCAGGAAGCTTTTACACGAGAACTAGTTGCAGTTGTCCATCAATGGAGCTCCAACAACAATCTCATAGATGTTTATAATATTGTTATCTGGCCAGAGCTGTATTTATTGCTAAACAGGCCTAAAATACAACGGAAACAATATATATTTATTGTGGCAGGGGTTATTGACGAAGAGGATACATTGAAATACTCCAATTGGCTTAAGTTCTAGTTCTGGGTGTTTATGAATTAATTTAAATGTCTTTCTTGTAGAATTGATGTGCTGGTGATGTGGAAGCCATCGAGACGATTGTATGATACGATAAATATCCCCAGTTCTAGGTTTACACAGCTATAGGCATTGCTATGATGAGAATGTTTCGAAAGCAGAATGAGCAGGTCTACATCTGTTCCTACGACTACCACATTGTCAGTATCTGACAGTTTGATTGCCGTAATAACATTTAACGTCTTATCATGTCCCTCAGTATTGTTCACACTTAAATACCAATGTTCATTGAATAGTTGATTGGCATTGTTTTTTACCAAAAGTGGTGAATTTGAACATTTAACTGAAACTGTATTGCCCTCCTCCCTGATTCTGTACTTTATCTGTTATATATTCATCTGAGATAACATCGCAGTGTGCATGGAAATGTTTTTGATGTAGGATACATGTGTCTTGCATAGATTATTAGATGATCTATGTTTATTACAAAAGAATATAATAGATAAGTAATAAATACTCAGTATGAATGATAATTAATCTACTATGTCTGTAGGAGACATATAGTTATTATGGACCTAAATATCTTCACGTCCATCATATGATTTCATCACTTTATATATGGTAAGACTTATTGTCTTTAACATTGATACCTCTTCCTGCAAAATAGGGTGGTCGCTCCCGTACCACTTCAAGCCACAACTGAACCTGTTGGGTTATTGTGTATTATGTGTGAGTGAGAGCTTATATCTGATTAGAAGCATGCATGACGAGAACCTACTGATTTCTCATACATTCTACCATATCACGACCACATCTAGAAATTTTCTGTATTTTATGTTATTCTTCATAAAAACATCCCGATCGTGCTACGAACGGTATTATTGCCCCAATTACCACATATTCTGCATCATATCTTGTTGCAATAGTGTATCCAATAATCTTTGGTGACTTGTTCATGACACTCAATAACATTTAGTTGCCAAGACTAGGTTAGTTTCTAACATCTTCTGAAGATGGTGTATGTTCATACTATATTTATAAAATAAATTAATCGTCAGTATTTTCAACATTACCCTAGCGTGTCCTCAACCATTAATCTTATATGCCCAAAACATATATAAGGCAACTTCTGCACCAAATTACAGATTTCCGATATCGTGTAACAGTATTTTATCATAGTTATTGATGGTGATATCATCTCATTCGAGTTAGGGGAGTGGAAATATGTGTAGCTTACATTACGGTTTTGTTTGGATCTCTTAGCCGATGGTTGGGACTTTATTCGTTTAATTGGGCGGGGGCCCTACGGTAGTGGTTAGCACCGCTGCCTTTCACGAGTTCGGGGTTCGGTTCCCGGTCTCGGCGGTTTAAAAGAAACAAAAATGTTTCCATGGTTATGCAGACCACCTTGATAGATTAACTTTATGCTTAACCCTAGTACAGGGCTTGGGCAGGAGGGTGCCACCAGTGGCCAGCGCACATTTAAATTATTGCTTTCTTCCTTACGGTACTGTAAAAACACGATGCAGGTGGATATCACATAGGCCACATACTAATATGCCTAAAACGGATATATGGTTAGCGACAGGTTATCTAGTGCCAGACGGTGATCAACAACATAAAATATTTGTTGTCAATAGTCTAAACATTTTTGCAACATGCCGGATATTACGTGTGTTTCCCTTGGCTTCTAAATATGAAATAATGACTTTTATTAAATAAATCAATAATATTACACTGGCCTACGATGTGTCGTTTTCCTGGCGCAACATTTGTTTTTTCTCCATAACTTTGTGAAATATTGATAATAGATGTTATCACGGCTCTGAATTGGTTCCCCGGGTGTGAGAAACCTTTATGTAGACACCAAAAACACATCTCTACGTTATTTGGAAGCAAAGTTATAGAACATTGCTTTGCAGTGGCGGCCATTTTGGATTTTGTCTTCCAGCGGCAAACGCACATGGTGAAATTCAGGGGATTTTATGTATGTTGCTCAGGTGGGTTTTAATACACCGAAATGATGTTTTTATGTTCATTGTAAGCTAAGCCGTGATGTAAAGTTGTGACATTTTCACTAATTTTGGCGGCCATTTTGTTTTTGAATTTTGAGTACGAAAAACACAAAATATAGCTTGGCATGGGGCAGATTTGGAATCAGCGTTCCCAAATTGTGTAAGAACAACTGCATGCCAAATTCTACTAAAAATGCCTTACCAAGTCAGAAATTTCGAAAATGGGCCCTGACTATTTCATTTCATTTTATTTTTATTGATCAAATCACACTTGGGAGACTTTTCTTGACACATTATCCCCTAATTAATTGTAAAGCTAGATTTCGCGTGGTTAGATTATAAACTATTATTTGTTTATAATATAACAACCTATAACGTGGTAATGGTTCTGAGCTTATTTTTGGGGCGGGGGCCCTAGGGTAGTGGTTAGCACTGCTGCCTTTCACGAGTTCGGGGTTCGTTTCCCGGTCTCGACGGTTTGAAAGAAACTAAAATGTTTCTTCCTCACCCATTCGTAAAACTCAGTATTGTGGGGGAGCCTCCGTGACCGAGAGGTAACGTGCTCGGCCTGAGCTGACCGCCAGGGCTCAAATTTCAAATCTTGTGTCTGGAGGACAGTGTCACCTCACTCATCTCACCATCCTCAGGAGGTTCTTCTAACCCTAATTTAGCCTATATGTGCATAAAAGTGGCCTAAAGCCTGATTCATTTCATTTCATTTTTATCAGCTTATTTAAGTCGGGAAACAGATTGGACATTGCAAAATCCAGTTTTAAGTGGCAACTAAGAATGATGGTTTGAAATCCTTTTTTATTTTCTCGATCCCATTGCGTGTTACTGGATAAAACTAGTGGCGGACATAGTCATATTGAGTGATGGTTAGTCGTTAAATAGAGAGTTAAGAGATTATCAACGTTCATGGCTATAATGGTGACGCATCCATGTAGATTACTATACAAATAACACAATGCCTATTGATTACATATTTTATGAGTGTACAAATTAGTAGATTAGTGAGTAAATTAGTGTTCCCACAATAGAACAATATCTTACTTCATTAAGGCAGGCTGTTGCCCCTCGACACTGGTGACAGCCAGACAATGTCGTAAACCTTCACGAATATAATGACCACGCAATAGTGCAATAATCATGATAATAATAAAGCCAACTAAGGGGTCTTGTCGAGTTAAAAGAAATAACAAATCTGAGAAAAACTCGGATTAGTCGGACCCCACCCACCCACCCACCCCATTTTCCATTTTTTTATATATTTTTTTTGAAACATTTTGAAACATGAGAACAACACAAAAAACACGAAAAAGCACAGCATTTTCAAAAAAAATACAATCCGATTCGGGGCTTGACCCACCCACCCACTTCCGAGTTTTTCTCGGATTTTTGGAATTTTTTTAACTTGATAAAACCTCTAAGTGAATATACAAGGCTCATAACTATGTTAGTTGTTATGAATCACCAATCGTGCCGCCAAGGTCTGGTACATGTAAGTAAAACATAGCTGAAGATTAAGAGTGTGCGTAAGACGTGGAAAGTGGAGTGGTTTATCCTATGTTATTGTACATCAAACAATCCTCCTTACTACATTTTGATATAACTTGAGATAACTTCATCCCTCCACCTTCTCTCTCCCCATCCCCATCTCTCCTTCTACCTCCCCTTCCATCTGCTCCCCCTACCCTTCCCTCTTTCTCTCTCGCTCTGCCCTTCCAGATGGAAGGGCTGCAATTTTACAATCCCTTGCATCTCATAATTTTGGTTCGAAATCGTGGAACTGCTAACATACCGGTACCAGTGTCAAGTTTAATTTGACAAATTTGACAGGTTTGGCAAGCTTAGCTCTAATAATTATGATAATCTAAGCCATCTAGAATTTTTCTGTGGTACGTTCTTTTAAATCAAAGAGATATGTCTATTCGTCTACCACAAATACCACAGAATACCACAAAGAATTTCAATAGTCAAAATAACTGATAACCAGAAAGCACGGAATATAATATTTAGAAGCGTCAACATATCTAAGCTCATGTACATTCTGATGCGCCGGAAATCACAGATGTTATATAAAAACATATTTTGCTCTCTAGGAGATCTGTCGCCTGAAGGTAAAATCACAATAACAAAAGCATCATAAATTTATAACAATTTTTTTCCGCTAATGTATCATGGGCCAGTGATATTAACATTTCTTTTAGCATTTGCAATAGTAAAATAGCATCATCATTACACTGGTTTTCAATGGTCACCCTTGAATACCAATGTAATGATGAAGCTCGGTGGTATATGCTACTGTGGCAAAGACGTGATAACAAGTGCTATACATTCATAAGAGACAAAACACGTATTTCGTATTTCAACAAATCTATCAATTTGCTTTACACTGTCACTGCGTCGTCCACAACAGAACCACTTCTCGGCTTTTGTGAGACACATAATCTTTGGTGGCTCTTGTGCATACTATGTCAGCGACTTCTAATAACCAGGTGGTGATCATATGTTTGAGACGTGTATATTGTGTTCATAATTAGTGTTGTTTACTCACTGATGGCTTATCTCAGTTTTTGTTTTGTTGGGCAGGATCTTGAACATGACATGTCGAGTGTACATTGGAGAGGTCCGCAATGATAGATGGCGCAATGCCCTCCTGAATCATAGACGAGACTCATAATTTTTATTTCTAAGCATGGCAAACCATATGGAATCCAGCAGCTAAAATATATATCAGTTTGCCTTTTATTTAAAATAGATGATTCCAAGTACTTCTCTGTCACAACACATGGCAACACATGGCTTTAATATATAGAATAGGTTTTATGGCCACAAAATTAATGTGACCAAAGCAATGTTAGCAGCTACATCACCATACCTACACTTACAGTGTAGAGTGGCCGAGTTAAAACATTTGGTTACCAAAATAATCCAAATAATTATGTCACAATTAATTGCTCTATGAAATGTAATACAATTTAAAAATAATAAGAAATTAGTCCAGTAATTATCAGCTAATAATAGAAATTAAGAATGAAAAATCACACTTTAGGTGGACTTTTAGTCTAATAAAATTGACAGCAAACACATTATGTTTCCAAAAATATAACAGTGGTTCTCATGCAGATTATTAGGTGCTAGTGCAACATTCAAGCGGCACCTGATCAACGTCTCGTGTTTGCATGACTGTACATGAGCTACATGTAGTTCAGATTTCCACAGTGATCACGTATTTAAATCAAGTCAACGTAACTGCGACCAGGAGTTGTCGCAGTGAAAAGTCAGAGTCTGGTGCAGTGATTAAAGTCGGAGATCGCGGGTTCGAACCCCACTCTGGTCCTTAAAAGAAACAAAATGTTTCTTACTAGCTCACTCGTTGATATTCAATATTGTGGGGATCCTCCGTGACCGAGAGGTAGCGTGCTCGACCTCAGATCGCCTGGGCTCGAATTTCGAATCTTGTGTCTGGAGGGCAGTGTCATCCCATTCATCTCACCATCCTCAGGAGGTTCTCCTGACCCAGTTTAGCCTTTGTGTGCACAAAGGTGGCCTAAAACCCCAATTATTTTATTTCATTGTAGTGTTGTTTCAGCAGCGTAAACTTTGCTAGACTTTCCTGTTAACTTGATATATGGCACCACGTTTTCAAAGCAGGCAGAACAATATCGAACGCAAAAGATAAATCAATAGATAATGACGACAATGATAAAAAACAGCGCGATTTCGTTAATGTCACATAAATCAAAGTTCTCCATAGAGATTAATGTGTTTCCAGACCTCGTGCTAACAATTTCATTTTTGCTCGTTCCCTAAGGGTTATATGGAGATGAAAGTCCTAATATTTTGTTTCGTTATATGACTTAGAACGGGTGAAAAAATTATATTGAGAATAAAGTGTCTCCAATGATGACAATATAACATATTATAATTGAAATTATTGAAATTTAACCGATTAGATGGAGGGGGTGATTGGAAGTTTCCGTTACACAGGTTATGGAGCGCTGAAATCTTTTCCGGATTTAAAGTCCTGTGTTTCTTATTGTTTCACCTGCATGACATGCTCAAAGCTATTTTTCCTATACTATTTAACGGATCGTGATACATTGCTTGAAAAAATATTATAAATTTAGGATTAGTTTCGATAGTAATTTTCACTAGAACATGTTCAAGCCACAAATCTCTCAGAGATGCTAAATATGCTTCTGTCACATCTGTGCTGCATATCAAAAGGCATCTTAACCTTGAAGCTTCAAGATCTATTGCAACCCTATCTGATTACTAGTTATTCTGATCATTGCAACTCATTGCTGTACAACCTTCCAGAAAAGAGACATAGATAAATGGCAGTGGGTTAAACTTGTCCGACACGTATAGTAGGTGAGACATCGGTTGTGTTGTTTCATTTGAGATCACTTCATTGTCTACCAATCGCATACGTTTTAAGCTGAGCAACATCACTTTTTCCTTCTTTTCAGAACCTTGTTTTTTCCTTGGCCTGCACAACGTTTTGGTTTATTAGTATGACTGAGACATCTAGATTGCTTAGATCATTCTACTGTAATATGTTAACACTAATCTTCCACGATTTTGCAGTCGTAGCTATTTTCACCATTCTGTCGCTTGATATGTGACTTGCTGGCACATGTGGTCGAGTCATTTAAACAAGTGCTAGAACATTTATTTTCAATTTAGTCAATTTAGGCTAAATCGAAAAAAATAACACTCGTTTAAATGAATCGACCTCCTTCTTCGGGACCCAGTTTAGCCTACATGTGGCCCGAAACCCCAGTCACTCCTTCTGTCATCGGAGATCCCAGCTGGCTCACATCTCTGGCTCTGGGCATAGAGGTTGATATTGAATCAGATTTATGTTACTCAGTGATCTGCCCTCCGAGTATTTAGGCATCATAGAAGTATCTAAAAATATTGATGGTGACAACAGAAGTAAATCCAGTCACATGCAGAAGATGTTACACATGTATAACAACATGATGTAACAGGAAAACATTAGCACCGGACACAGAAAGAACAACATTTAAAAATATGAACGTGGTGAAATTGTACTCACTTTGGAACTAGGAGCGAAACAATATTGCTACGTTTCGACCTGCCGGCAGCAGATCTTGATCACGCAATGGTCATGTGGGAGTGATATGGAATGATCTGACCGTAGGTCTGTAGATAGGTGGCAGCTGCTACCCTGATCTCTGTTTATTGAACGGATTCTCTGTTTAATGTGGATGACCGCCGTCACCTTGCGGCTCGTCCAATTATGTTCTCTTCCTAGCACTTTCACACTGTCCATGGAGACACTGTGACCGGTAGCATTATAGTAAGTTTGTCCAGTTTGCAATGTTCCTTACATCTGGTACTGAGGGGTCTCTTCGTCTCCCCAATGTAGATGCGGTGGATGTTGTTATCACACATGATGTAGTAGATTGTTTCGCTCCTAGTTCTAAAGTGGAGAGGGACATGGCGCAAAGGTTAGAGCGTGGCGCTTTGCCAATGTCGCTGCCTGTCGTGCGATTTTGGGTCCCGCTTGGTGCAGTATTTTCAGAGAAATATCATGTTTCTCTCCTCTCAATCTTGTGACATTGTTAAGATGTTGTGTCCTTGGGCAAGGCACTTCACCCTCAAATGCTTCACTTGACTCAGGTGAAAATGAGTACCTGGTAGGACAGACACATGGCAATGTGTACGATATGTTCAATGCGCCGAAACGGCTGCAGGACTGTATGCTCTCCGTGAAGTTGAATGAATTGACCAAGGGGTAAGATGTCAAGTCGGATGATATGTCTTCAGACTTGATATCAGACTATAAACAGGCACCTTGACCTTTAGATGGTGCCGCTCATTTTTTGATTTTGGGTTTTGTATTTGGGGTCTACGAGCATCAAACGTATGGTGTTACTCTGCTTGTGGAGCAGGACTCCATGGGACTAGTATATCCTCGAAAACATATCATATCAAATCATATATACAGGGCTGCCCCAGAATGGGACCAGCGAGTTTCATGGTGGTCTTGGTGGTAGCCTGCTTATTTTTCGTGGCTATAGCTAAGGAGTCTAAAAGCCCACTCGGTAGTGAAAGTAGCACCACCGATTTCTTGTACATCAAGGGATGGTGGGAATTGAAATGCAAGTACTGGTCGGTGTGCGTAGGCTTCCTGTAGATGGTGATCGTAGTAAAAGAATTATCCAGTACCGTGACGCACAGGTCTAAGAATGGTAGTTTGCATTCAGTCTCTGGTTAGATGGTGAACTGGAAGTCCTCTTCGATTGTTGTTTATTTGAAATGTAAAAAACAAGACTAACAATTGCCAGAAAAAAAATTAACCATATAGCAACAGATGTATCATCGTAATATCAGCCTCTTACCCTAGGCACAGTAAGGGGAGCATGCAACAGCAGAAGACACACTGGTGGGAGTTATCTCAGCGCAAAAAAAACCACCACCAGGTGTAAGCTAGATGGTAAGCAAATATATTTCATATTAAACGGCAACCAAACGAGAACACATACAACATCCACAAGTGGTCAGGGCAGCAATATCAACAAAACTGCTACCAACAATGGCAGCACGTAAGAACAGAATAAACATCATCAGATTAGAATTAGCAAGGACAGCAAATAAAGATTTAAACTCAGGTTTGAAAGGGTTAACGTAACAAGGGAATAAAACCGCACTAGAATCAACATAATCAGTAGCTTAACACTTTGACTGCCAAGCTATTTATTGGAATTTTCACCCGCTTGAAGATGTGTCTCGCTGACAAAATCCACAACTTCAGGAGGGTGAAAATTATTCAGATTTGAAATTTTGAAATCTTCATGATTGATGTCACATTTTATCATTACAATGTTTAAAATCTGGTATTTTATGTGCTAATAAAAACTAAAAAAACAAATAATATAGTCGGGAGCGACGATTAAAGTGTTATAGATATGACAATAACAGAAGGTACACGAACTAAATATGCAGCAACTAAATAAAAAATAGTCAATGACAGCTTGCAACAGCATACTTATGCTGTTGCAAGCTGTCATTGACTACACCACAATCATCAAATCGTCCCCTTGAAGTGAGAAGGTGATAAACTGCCACGTTGCTAAATTAGTGGACAGGTTAACGACATGCCCACTGCATTTTGTTGTAGAATTATGCCACAAATGGCACGAATGATACTTGGACCAAATGGGAAATTTAAAGCAGCATACGTTTTTGATTTCTGCTTTCATTTTTCCATAACCGATGGTCAAAGGTCAATTTCAAGGTCAAATATAATTTTTCAACAAATATAGCTACGAACAAGTGTAATACCTCTATTTCATGTATTTTTTACTGAAAAACTCACTTCTGGTATTATTATAATGATTCAACGTTATCTTCAGTGTCAAAAAGTCAATTTCAAGGTCAAATTGTTGAAATGTAATTTTTAACAAACACAATTAGGAACAATTGTTATAACTCTTTTTGGTGTGATTTTTACTACATTATCTATTTACGATATTATTATGGTGATTCGAGGTCACCTTCAATGTCAAAATATCAAATACAAGGTCAAACCAGTTAAAATATTTTTTTTAACAAATATAAATAGCAGCAAGTGTACTATCTCTTTTTGATGTGTTTGTGATGATTAGAGGTCATTTCAAGGTCAAAACGTAAATTACAAGGTCAAGTAAGCGAATATATGATTTTCAAGGTCAAATATGTTTTTTTCTAACTACAATAGCCAGGAAAACGTGCAATACCTCTTGTTCGTATATGTTTTACTGGAAAATATATTACTGATAATATTTTGTTGATTCACGGGCATCTTGAAGGTCAAAACGTTAATTTCAAAGTTAAAGTGCAAAAATATAATTTAAAAACAATACATATAGCATCAGGTGCAATACCTCTTTTTGTGTGATTTTCGCTGTAGTAACCCCCCCCCCCATAATCTATTTCTGATACTATTTCTGTGATTCAAAGTCATCAGCAAAGTCAAAAGGTCGATGTATATACCTACTACAAGAACGAAACATATATGTATGTATGTATGTATGTATGTCATGATTATGTAGACTGCCTTGTAATTTCATTAATATTATCAATATTTCTCAGAGTCATGGGGAACAAAACAAATATGTCGTTTTCCTGGTGCAACATCAAGATGCAATCCCCCAAATTTTATCTCTTCCTTTATTTTACTGGACTATTTATGGAAATGTCATTTTGAACAAACACATACAGGAATTGCAAGTGTAATACATCGTACCTACGATTAACATGATTAACAAATGGAAAGTGCTTGGAGTTGCTATTCCCAGTTGTAATTAGACAAAGTCTTTAGTGCATTGGAATTCAAAATGCCTATTGTAACACCAATAGAACGCGTGACTTCAATATGAGCATGACATAAAGATTCAATTTTGTAGAGATTCTGCGTGACCGAGATGTAGCGAGCTAAACCTCAGAGCTGCTATCTCGAATTCATGTATGGAAAGTTCTCATGTAGTCATTAGCATACTGTTGACGCTTGTGAATATTACCTTTTGTAGCTTCAAAATGGCATTGTGCTTGAGGTCTGTCAAGATAAAAAATCGATTTATTTCGCCCAATGGTCGATGCGATACATTCTGGCCAGTATTATGTCAGACCGCAGAAAATAATAAGGTCTTTATATTGATGCCTTAGATACAACAAATGTACCTCTAAGTATTTGATACTACAAATAATAATTTCGTCTCAAAATATAACAAATAATATATCAACAATAAAATCACATCGAAAATGGTATTACGCGTAGGCCTATCTTGCTATTTTTATTCACAATCACGTTTTTTTATAATATGACCTTGGATTCAACAAATATACCACAAGTGTTCAGTCAAATTACATTTAAAAGGTGCATTACACTTAATTCAACAAAAGTATATAAGCCATTTTGACCTTGTAACTACGAAGATGACATTGAACCATCAATAGATGCCCAAGAAATGATGTCAAAGCCATATCTAATATAATTATGCATAATACACTTGTTTCTATGTTTCTTTTTGGAAAACATTTTCGGAAATGAGACATTGAATTTTACGTTTATTCCTTAAACATGTTAGGAACGACATGAATGATGACACTAGCACTACCAGAAATTTCTAGTCAAGAAATATCATGAGCACTACATTGTTTAAGGAAACATGATACATTAGAAAAGTTTAATCCAAAGAGAGAATTTCCAAGTACCCCCAAATGCGCTATTTCTAAGATGACTAAGGTTAAACAATAAATTGATGTAATGATAGAAGCAGGTTCATGATTTTGGTGTCTACAATTTGGATTTTATATTAAGCCCGACATAGTATTGCGGCAATAAAGTGCAATGATTTGTGCGTCTACCACAGGGTTGTCAGGTATGCCCGACAAAAAACTGTGGCCGGAAAATACATTCGACATTTCGGTGTAGGCAAAATCTAATTTTGCCGCCATTTGTCTATCACTTTCAACAGAATAAAAGCGGATTCGATATTTTAGTATATATATACCATAGTATAAACGTTGCGCTGTTGTATTATAAAAAATCTTTTTTGACACCGTCGACATGCCGAAAATCACGATGGTGGTCATTATGCTAGCAAAATGGCCATGATAGAGCGATACAATGCGTAGAACTTTTACTGGAATTGAGATAGATCGATGATTTTGGTGTATGCCGTATGGAATTCAAGAACCCCCTACATGGTGCTACATGTATCACCCACAATAATTTTAGAGGTGGTAGAAACCAAGAGGGTAGGCAGAAGGCCAACATAATTGCCGTCACAGGGCCACAAACAAGCAAAAATGTGTAAAAGATTAACTGGAATCGAGTTAGATATGTGATTTTGGTATCTACCATAGACACATACGGACGACCTTGTGGCATTTTCAGAAATAATTTTAAGCATTGTTTAGATAATTAAACCCAAAATAGACATGCGTAAATAGGCCATGACCAAACAAGAAAATCTGCATCGCCTTTATGACCATTGTGGTAAGTTAGATGAATGATTTTGATAAATGAATGTTCAATTGGCGTAGGCCTGCGGTACCTTCAAATTATTATGACAGGCTGGCGTGGTCATGCCATACTATACCTAGGCATTTAGCCTACATGTAAGTCAAGTGCATAGACCTGCAAAAATAGGGCTATAAATATAAAATGAATTCATGGTAAAGGGCTCCAGGCCCTAAATTTAAAAGTTAATTATGCCTACTTACCAACATATTTTTTGTTGTTCAGTAGTTAATATTAGTGTTGTTAATATTGATAGACTTTGTTTTTCAGGCTTTGTGTTTTTTTCAATGTCCCCTTGTAAGAATTGAAAGGAGCTTCTCGGCTTTTCTGTGGAACTTAAGTTCTCACTGGCCTGGCCTCGAATGTTTTTTGTTATTATAGTTTAATCACACATCACACTTTTTTTGTTATACTGCACTTTTTTGCCATTTAGCCGCCATCTTGGATTTAGCGATCTACATCATCTCTAATGTTATTTTCTGGTGGCGTAGGCCTACCTGAAAGCCCTATTGGACACCAACATCATTAATCTGCTTCAATTCTGTCACAGAATGATACTAATTTATTGTTGGACCTTGCACAACTGGCGGCCATCTTTAAGTTTACTGGCTAGACCACTAAGTCGGGCATAAACCTACTTAAAAACCCTATTGTAGACACATGTTTCTTTTCTGTTGAACAGTATATCAATTATTTCTTTGAAAATAGCCATCTTAGAAAATGACGGATTTTTGGATTTTTGTACTTGAATAAAACTTTTCAAATATGTCTATGGATCATCCATGCCAAGTATCATGCTTGCCCTAACAATGCCGCGTATGCTCATTTTTGACCTCTTAGTATGTCTACCGTAATCAAAATTACATTAAAAAAATGGTTTTATTATTATTTATTACAATTATATTTTTGCTCATTTGACCTTGAAATTGACGTTTTAACCTTGAAGATGACCTCGAAACATGAAATGGATTTGCCAGTCAAAAGTACCAGACAAAGAGGTATTCCTTAGTTAGAAATATCACATTTAACTTTGAAAATCATATACTCGCTTACTCGATCTTGACATTTACGTTTTGACCTTGAAGATGATCTTTAATCATAAAAATAGTACCACAAATTGATTATTCAGTCAAAAACGCACCAAGTAGAGGTATTACAGCTGATGCTATTTGTATTTGATAGAAAAAATATTTTCGCAGTTTTGACTTTAGAATTGACCTTTTGACCTTGAAGACGACCTTGAATCAGCAAAAAAATATTAGAAATAGATCAAGTAGTGAAAATCACACCAAAAAGAGTTTTTATATTTGCTCCTAATTTGGTAAGTTAAAAATCACATTTTCAACAATTTGAGCTTGAAATTGAATTTTTGACCTTGAAGATGACCTTGAATCATTAAAATAATACCAGAAATCAGTTTGTCAGTCAAAATCAAATGAAATAGAGGTTTTACACTTGTTCGCAGCTGTATTTGTTAAAAAAACATTTTTTATCTTGAAATTTGAGTTTTGACCTTGAATTAAGACAAAATAAAAACATAAATCAAAAAAATCTTAAAATTTTACACTTGGTCCAAGTATCATTCGTGCCAACTGGCATAATTCCACCACTTAATGCAGTGTGGTGTCCATTTTGTGCAGTTAACCTGTCCACTAGGTGGCAGTTTAGCACATTCTAACTCCAAGGGGACAAAAATGCAAAGCAAACAGCAGTAACGAGCTGTTGAATCCTCCAGTACACAGTTACTGCGGCTTGTGTGACAAATCTGCATCATCAACAAGATCAAACAATGACAGAACCAACATCAGCAACACATTCAACACTACCATTACGAACCATGAGCAGGAGTAAGCATCATACCTACCAAAAACCAGAAGAAAGGCATCAATTAAACATTTTTATCATCAACAACAGGACAATTTTAAATGAGAATGATGACAAGAATACTGAGTTGCAAGAGAAAAAGGCAGTACTTGTTTAATTGAAAGTAAGCTGGTACTGCCTTTTAACTTTGCACGACAGAGTACGTCAACAACAGCTGCGGAGGAACAAACGACAACGTAGTAGCAGCAATAACAAGAACGAAGAAGCACCACCAGTGGTAACAAGAGCAGGACACGCAGAAATATCTGCACAATCAGCAGCCAGATCAGCAGCACCAGAAGCGCTATGAGAAACAGTGCTAGGGGAAGTACGACTGGAGCTTGCCGACCAGCAGCATCATGACAGGCATTGGTAGGCCTGCTGGATTGTGATGCTTAGAGATGCGGTGTGAGTTTGTAGTGGGCGCTGCATAGCCTGCTAAAGCAGAAGACAGAATCAGAGAGACGTATCAGCAATGGACTTATCACTTAGAGGATCTTTCATAATCACCAACACAAATTAGGACATTACGGATAATTAGTGTGTTCCAGCCGCTCACTCGCCGAGAGTTCTGCAGCTGGCCCGGCCAGCAATGAGGCTGGTAGCAAGATAGGTTAGAGGTCTGCTAACTGGATAAAAGCGGTCAGCGCAGATGATGTCGTGCACGATTTTACACCTGGATATGCGTGTCTGTAGGCGTCTGGATAGCTGTAACTGCGAAGAGCTTTTCTGAGAAAGGAATTAACGAAGGTCAGTGATAATAAATTATGATAGTGCGATTGTGGATTGAGAAATATATAGCTGTAGAAGGAAAACCCTTGTATTTTAAACGAGCTTCATTACAATTGCGTGCGCAAAGTCGCTTGTGGCTGCAATGGAACAAATTGAGCCTTTTAAAAATGTGCCACGTCATTCTAAAAGGTAGGATTTGTTAATTATAGCATGTAGATAATAACCTCAGCAGCCCAAGTAAAGGTGTTGATATTGTACTGTGCCGATTGTTTTTCCTCTACATCCACCTTCGCTATCAATTGAAACATGTCCACCATTTTAATAATTGTATTAAGATTTTTTTCACGCATGTATATTTCCAGTCGTGCCTTGAACTGATCTGCCAAGATAGACGTCATGGCATAATGCGGTCCATGTATTCATTGTTGGAAATGCAAACAGCAGTAACTGCTTAATTGAAAAGTAAGCAGCTACTGCTGTTTGTATTTGCACTTCATTAACTGAGCGATGTCCTGGATGAATACATAGCACCTGCTTCTGCCTCCCCCCTCCCCCTGAGCTGTACCCAGTGTAAGACTTATCCTCACAGCTGAATGTCGCCAGTCTGATATTGCGTAACGCGCAACGACAGAGCAACAGCAAAGACCTTTTCATGAATGTCAAGACGTGGACATTCCCTGATTCCAAGAATGCAATATTACTTCGCTTATAAACTTATAAAGCGCCACGTAGACACCTTCCTTTATCCTCAACACATGTATACTTATTTTTGAGAGCATCGTTCGTCGTGGATTTAACAATTTATAGTAGTATTGTTGATATAAGTTCTTCAAGGCGACAATTGCTTGATTAGTCATGACATAAATATCCAAGAATAAACATTTCGAGACAGTAATGACAGAAAACTGGCCCGATCAGACATGAAACACTCAAGTCGTATAATAATTATGTTGGTTTGATTACTGAGATCTACATGTATGCTGGCTGGTTTAGGACCATGATATTTTATGTTTTTACCTGTTTTATTTTATGGGAATTAACTAGTATTTCGTAGCCACGAAATACTATTTTGTTGCCACGAAATAAAGCAAATATCAAAATAAAATATCATGGTCCTAAACCAGCTACCGTAGAGAATTCTAGTCAAACTTGGTATTTTGTAAAGTATGTAACAAACGCATTTTTATATGAATGTAGAAGCGTACTTTCAGCCTCTGGAGTTTGATCATCTCTGTAATCGGACTGAAAGACAATTACTGTAGCCAATGATGTAGTTGATATCTGATCTTATTAATATGATTATGTGACAAAAATGAACGATCTTATAGCCTTTGAAAACATTTTCAATTTACGTTTGAATAATAATAGTGTAACCATGGGTAACAGCATGCAGTTATTCCCGAGCAAACAAGATTATATAGCTTTTAAAATAAGTTCCATAATCATGCTAATACGCGAAAATATTTGTATTTCCTTCATTTAATGATATATAAATTGAAGCGTGGAGATGATTGATGCAAAGTGACATCAAAAGACGACATGCGTTCTTACTTAGATGCTCAGCTTGCCATCCAGCTGACAGGTGGTAATTGGGCCACTTTATCCAATATCACTCATCGAGTACAGATGAATCAGTACAACTGTGAGATACACAAGAACAGTTTATCGTCCCCTTGGGTATGAAAGGGTGTATCTGCCACTTTGTGAAGTGGCAGATACACTCTTTCATATCCAAGGGGACGATACACTACCCTACAAAGTCAAACAGCGTAACATCATGTACAGTAAGTAACGTTTGTTACTGCTGTTTGACTTTGCACGCGTATTGAAACAGCATTATAAACGTGTCTCTTGTATACATTTTATTTCAAAAATTCTTTATAAATTACAATTATTTCATTGGCAACGTTTAATTTCTGTTATATGACACAAAAAGATGCACTTGTATTTTGTTGTGTCTTTTCTACATACCGCCACGAAGAATAATGACATAACGAAATTGATTTGTTAATTTTGCAAAATGTAAACACAATAAGCCATTAAAAACAAAACAAAACAAAACATCATTATTGCTTTAATTAACGTGCATTTGTTGTTAGTATGTGTCATGCCCTGCACATCTGGTTAGTATGCTACATGCCTCTGCTGTCCACCGGCTACATGAATGCATACAATCTTTGGATTGCCGTCCTTGCAAGCCGCCCTCTGGCTAACCTTGATACGTATCAGGGAACCAATGAAGGTTAAATCACATCATTAACTCAGTAGACACGATGTAATAAACCAATACTGGTCCATTGTCTGATCACCGTATAAAACGTTTATTTGTTCACTTTTAGTCTGATCCCGACTATTGTCATTTTTAATCAGTTTTATTAGAAATTGAATGTTCATCTAAACAAGAGCTGTGTTTAAATTAAACAAATAATTACGAGTAATTTTGAGCCACTTTGTTGTGGCTCGCGGTACGTGGGTGAAAATTTAAATTTACTTAGCCAGCTGATAATCTGTTTTCTAAAAAAAAAAATCGCTAATAGGCCTATATAACATGCGTCACGTGGTGATTGAGCTGATTAATAAGCGCTAATTAATATTTTAAACCCTCGTTTTTAAAAAGTCTTAAAATAATAATTTTATGACGACAGAAAGCGGAATAACATGGTGTAGCTGATAACCTGAAACGCGTTGGAATTCTTAATCTTTACTGAATTTAAAATTATTGTAGAATTATATAAATCTGAAGAAATGATAATGGCTGTGTAAACGATTCAATATAATACTAAGGTGTGAACAGTATCTGCAATTTAAACGTGACCACACGACATTGCCATTTCATCACGGCCTCTGGGCGTCCTAGAAATCAGAGGGTCAATCCAATTACAGATCCTGACAAAGCTGTGCATAATTTCCTAGGACTGTCTCTCTGTTGACGAGTTTATATTGGGAACAGGTTGTAGTGCATAACTGACAAACCAGCCAGCTCAAGCCATTGGCCCAATATAGGTTCAATGTTGGACCATTGTCTTCCCAATATAGATTCAATGTTGGTCCATCGTATTCCCAATATAAGGTCAATGTTGGACCATTGTCGCTGACGATGGCCCAACTTGAGCCTACATTGGGTCAATGTTTCGCGTTTGCTGGGAACATATCAACAACCATTCGCAGAATAATTTATATGCAGACAAACTGGGCCATAGGACAAAATCAGAATCTGAGAATTACCACAGCGATTCGTTTTAATAATAAAAGTATGACAGATGCAGACGTGTAGGCTACACTTCTCCAGGCTCTCCTATCACGAGCTTTTTAAAGATCAAAACCCCACTTTTATACCCCGAGCCAAATGTACTACCCTGTTTCTAACACGTGTTTTACTAGTTTCATGTTTTGTTTGAGCACGGAAAACATTGTTTGAAAATTATTCATTAGCAATTTTTCGCTTCCAAGTTGTATCAGTGGTATTAGAATAATGCTTAACGTCACTTTTCGACTCTTCCAAGTTGATGTATTCATATTTTGCTAATCAATTAGATATTGATTAGCAAATAGGCTGTGTTCATTTGAGTGCGTTATGGGGAAACACAGCACTCGTGGAATGAACAAGGTGTGAGCCTTTAGGCGAACACCTCATTCATTGGATATATGCTGTATTTTACCATATCGCACGAAAAAAACACCGTTTTTATTTTCTCACACGATCAAGTCAAGTATAACATAACTGCCATAGATTGCAGTTCATCTACAGCTAGAGTGCGATATGGGCTGCTACAGATATACGTCTCATGGTAAAAATCACTGCGCAGAAGAGTGTGAGAATGATCAAATGTTTTCCTGGTCAGTGAATATTTAAACCTGTATAGGTTAAACCGAATATGCACGGTTTTTATCTGTATTATTGGTTATATCATTGTTATTTGGAATTAAATGTGTGCTTAACCCTTTAACCGCCGGTGTCGCATATAGTCGGGTTTTTATTTTTTATTAGCACATTAAGTACCACCTTTTAAACACGTTAAAGATAATATATGACATCAATCAGCAATATTTGAAAACAGTTGACCTCCATTTTGTCAAATCTGAATCATTTTCACTCACTTGAAGTTGTGGATCGCGTCAGCGAGACACAATTTCAAGTGGGTGAAAATTCAGATTGAATAATCAGGCGGTTAAGGGGTTAAACATCAAGATTTCCAATATTTGATCATCAATTAAACACATATGTGGAATTTTCAACCACTTGAAATTGTTAGTCGCGGTACGAGACACAACTTGAAATTCTTTATTTGTCTACAAAATTAATATAGAATTCAATGATATACGACTAAACGAACGCAAGCCTTTGTACTAGGAAATACTGTCAACTTGGAAAGGAAACGGTATACGATATACACGCCGGAGATAAATATAACAGTAATTCACTGAATATAATGCAAAATATGAACGTTGTTAATCACAAGGGCCCCACCCACATGAGCTACACAAATGAGATCCATGACCTGGGGGTGATAATTATCTTCATGATGCAAAATTTAATTGAACAACATTTCATGACTCAGAACGATATTGCCATAGCTGTGTTTTCAACAGATTCGATGTTTGATGTCTAGATTGTTTTCTACCAGTATGCATATTCAATATGACTGTGATAATGTAGAAAAATACATAGTATTTGTTTGTTTTGAATATTATTCGAAAATGTAAAATTATATGGTGTTTTTCAGCATTGTTTCTTTCACTCATAATTATACAAAAATATCCCTCGTTGTCTGGATTAAAACATACTACGAAATGTTCCATAACTAAATTTTAATTTACTTGTTTTGTAGATCTATATTGGTATATTTTGGAAAGAGTTGGCGTTTTACAAAATCGACTTGACAAATATGAGCATTTTACAATGTATTATAGCTATACAATAAGCATTATATTAGTCGAGATTCAATATTTTGTCAAAATGGAGTAACAGTTTTTGCCCGTTGGCCTTTCACGACATTATAACAGAAATCATGCCAACAGAGCTAGAATTCCGGTGGGAAGGTTGTAGGAAATTGGCAGGATTTTTATTTTTACGATCATTTTTCTGATTCTTCTTCCATCGCGAGGCGAGCATGACCAGCTGCCTATTGCTTTGCTGTAAACGAGGCATAGATGCAATATCTGTAAAGTCGCTGTTTTGGCCACTCGGCAGGCCATTCACGCAAACTCGGACACACCGATATTGTCAAGCGTTCTCGGGTGGCAGAAATGGCATGCCTGAGCAATAATGAAGAACTGGCCAGGGACAAAGACCACGTTAATGACCGTATTCGTGCGAAGTAGTGACTTAGAAACGTCAGAACATAATCCATAGTTTTAATTGGCTTGACATGTTTGAGAAGTCATTGGCCCTTAAAGCGCTGATGTATGTTTGTATAAACCATGGAGAACAAAGAGTGTTTTCAATCTGTAATCATCATAAATGTCTTAGTTGGCGCTTTCTGCTTCATTTGAATACAACCATTAGAACTAGTTCATTCCCAGCAAACACGATACGTTGAATCTGTAATCATCATAAATGTCTTAGTTGGCGCTTTCTGCTTCATTTGAATACAACCATTAGAACTAGTTCATTCCCAGCAAAGACGATACGTTGAACCAATGCCGATTTAATGTTGGGCCGATGTCGGAGACGGCGGGACAACATTAAATCGGCATTGGTTTAACGTATCGTGCTTGCTGGGTTGTTTCCAGTGCGGGGACATTCTGACGTTATGTATTGGTCGTTATAAATATTTTATTCTTTTGGTGTGGGGATCGACTTTAGACGTCAGAATCTGACGTCTGTTGATGTCAGATTCTGACGTCCAGAGTCGATCCCCACACTGAAAGATTATTGTTGGGGATTCGGTAGCTTGTCACATATTCTTGTGCGTAAAAATAAAAAAGTTTATTAGTTTACGTAATAAAATTTAATGTTGAATAGGTCAATAAATTAAACTGATTGCTTTGAGCATACTAATAGTTTGTTAAAATCGTTTGCAAACGCATTTGCATTGTCTTAAGACTGAGGAAATGGGCAAAAAACATCCTCGTGCTTTGCATTTCAAAACAAGGAGCACAATTCTGCAGTGCAAAGCCAAAAGCCGATATCTGCTCACTATACGATAAGCTGTTACCGCTGTTTATCATCACAGGTCAGAATTCTCAGCGCCACCATGTGGACTGAACAGTGACAAAACTGGCATGGCACCGGGGCGACAACCGCCGGCGTCGGCCCGGCGCTGGGCCAGAGTCAGTGTGATGCTCGAGGTACAATTCTTGACCAGAGAAAGATCACCTGATTGATTTTCCCTGTCAGGGATCGGCCGACCTTCCTCCTAGCACTTCTGCCCGGTCCATGACATGTGTGCGAATTCCCTGTTAATTCTAGTCCTCCCAGGCCTGCATACATACGCTCTCCGGACAGTTTGAACCCGATAAAATACCATCGAATTGTGGTATATGTACTCAGTTAGTCAATAATTCATTTGGAAAGGGCGTGTTTCACGTGAAAGGAAATATTTTTCATATTTTGCAGCTGGAAATTGCCGGCGCAATTTCCAACTTCAATTGAGTGAAAAATACCGACTGTCATTATCAGTAAGTGAAGGGTTGAACTTTAGATTGCAGCGCATTCCTAAATGCTGTGTCTTCCTTCCTGTCGAGACGCTATACAAAGAAGACATATCATCTTAGCAACACAATACTAAACGACAGCAACTTCTAACTTGAGATAAGTTAGCAGTTACAATATCTTGCATTTCTAATTGAAACATTTCATTAGCAATATGGGTAGGCTATTACAAAATTAAGAACAAACAACTAAATAGAGTGACGTAACCCATTGGATCACCCCATAATAGAACAATATCAAATTTATTCCACATAAACAGTGATAAAGGAGAAAAATGTAATGCTGATATTCTGAAAAAATATTCCATCGTTCATCCAGAAAATTATAAAATTAAAAAAAAAACATTAACCCAGTCTCGGGTCAACGTCTCGTGTGGGCTGGGATAGTCATATTACAATGTGCTGCAGTGAGGTGATCCGGAGACTATCATCTGTTTAACCGTCAGTTCCGATTATTCTTTTTTACAATATGATTAGCACATTGCATTATCAGTTTTAGACATGTTAATGTTAAAACGCGACATTAATCAGCAGGATTTCTGAATGGCTGACCATTATTTTGTCAAACTTCAATAATTTTCACCCGATTGGAGTTGTGGATCGCGTTAGCGAGACACAACTTCAAGTGCGTGAAAATTACAATTTATTATTGCATTGGCGCTCTCAGGAAAAAAACCTGTTTCACTACATCTCAGAATAAATACTGATAATAGATGATGTATTGGCGTAATTCTAAACGCAATTTCCGAGGCAAGTTTGCGAAAAGAAAACACAGGTTGTGAACTCGTGACCCCCGAGTTTCTGGCACAAATGCCATCTCGCGCTCCCACCCCGCCATGGTGGGTTCGGGAATCGATAAAGAGCTGGCGTATTATTCTCCCAGATCCTAGCAAGTCCAAGAGACGTTGACCCAACTTTGAGCCAACGTCTTGTGTTTGCTTGGATGACATGGTCGTGTAATAAGCACATCCACAATAAAAAGAATATTCATTTATTTATTTACAGACATGCGAAACATATATTCACATTGTTCTTTAGCCCTGTGCCCATATAAGTTTCGTAATTTACATTTTTACCTACTTGAAGTTGTGTTTCGCTACCCACAAATTCAAGTGGATTAAAATTTATCATAATGACATAATGGCTTCCAATGATATACTGTAACGAGCATAGCAGCCTACAAGCCGACATTGCCTCGAGACACTTATCATCTTTTTGATAAAATTTTGTGTTCGCTTTGACAATATCAAGGGAAAGTGACACAACAGACTGAACACACCTGGCAGGACTGCACATATTTTGCTATTGAGAAGTTTAACTGAAATTGAACCGGCTAAAAGTGCCATAATTTCTAGCTAAACTACATTAATTTTGATGTGAAATAAATCGGTAGGCCAATCTCATACGCTCTATTTTTATGCTTCCGGAAAATAATATTGTACCGTATATTTTGTTCTGGGTTTCTCTTCAGTTTCAAGCCGCACGTGTAAGCCTACATTCCTGAGCGTATGTAAGTAAACAAAGAGCAGACAATTGATAGGAGGCATCGATTAGATTCGGCATAGGGCACATAAAACAATGCGAGTCGTGGCCGCCTTTCCACCTAAATCGATCGCGCTTTTTTTTACCGGAAACTGAACATTCCGAGTTTAGATTTCTCTGAGGCGACGCTCGGTGCCTTGGATAATTTTTGTGGTCCCGACAGTGAAGACAAAACATTTGCATAACATTTATACAACGTCGGCCCAACGTCTTCGACGTTGGACCAACAATGTATAAATATTATGCATATGTTTTGTGTTTACTGGGTGGTCTTTCTGAACAAATTTAACCCTTGTGATTCTGGGTCCGTACAAACATAGGCTAGATCAGTCGAAATCAAATGTCACTTAAATTAGGGATATATTTTGTGGTGGATGCTCTGTTTATCAAATGTTCACCATCGGATATGTCCATGTTTTAATGAATCGAAATATTTTTTCGTCGTTTGATGACGTAAATTGCGTTAACAATTCCAGTTTCAAATAGAAGCCAAAATTAAGCAGAGAAAATTTAATGTACCCCAAATACAATCCCAGCTTTGTCATTTTTACAGCTCAAAATTGCATCAATAAAATTAATCATATTGCATAGTATGCTGTAGTGCAAAGCCTAAGGGCAGTAAATGCTTACTTTACAAGTAAGCAGATGTTTTAACCACTGCCTTTAGGCTTTGCAGGGCAGTATCAATATTCTCTTTCATTTTTTTAATTCTTTCAAGTCCCCTAACGATCAATGATAGTTCATAACGGTTTGGGCCACATAAATAGTGCAGAGTTTTGTTCTCTTTCATATAATTTCATTTTCTGGAAATCTCGCGATGCGATTGATTTTTTAATATAGATTATAATTATATCGATATATCACTACGCAAAATAATTGAAAACCTTCATATTGAAGGTTTTGAAGCCACAACAACAACATAATCATGTTTGTTGATCTTTTTGATAAAACAAAAATTAGTATGTTTAAATTGTGGACATGTCTTCACTTCAGAAAACATGTGCCCAAGCGCAGATGGGTGTTATATTATTTTGAAAAAGAATTGCCCCTAAAATTGACCAGCTATTCTAATATTATGGTTCAGCAATAATCTGATTTAATCCTTTAACCGCCAAATTATTCAATTTGAATTTTCACCCACTTGAAATTGTGTCTCGCTGACGCGATCCACAACTTCAAGTGAGTGAAAATTATTCAGATTTGACAAAATGGAGGTCAACTCTTTTCAAATCGTGTTGGTTGATGTCACATTTTATCTTTACCATATTTAAAATGTGGTACTTAATGTGCTAATAAAAAAAAGGAAAACCCGAATATATGCGGCACCGGCGGTCAAAGGGTTAAATGGACTAGCCCTGTTATTTTCCCCACCAGACACTAATCACCAGTGTTGTGGCAGGTTATCGGGTACCCTGCTTTCCCTTGTCCATACTAACGTCAGGGTTGTCACAGGAGATCCTCGCGTGCTGCCACTCGCATTCGCCAGTCTCTTCCAGTCATTCTCTTTGCGATGTTAACCCTTGCAGCGCTGAGGTATTTTTGCATAAACCATGGGGACCAAAGTTTTTTTTCAATTTTAAATCATCATAGATGTCTTGCTTAGCTCCTTCTGATTCATTTGAATACATATGTTATGGGTTTACGACCATGAGAAATATTTTAATTCTTTCAGTGCAGGGACCGTCTTTATACGTCAGAATCTGACGTCTACAGATTGCAGATTCAACGTCAACCAGATGAAATCAGCTCAGAACAGCTGAAAATAGCAGATTTTTGTTGTTTTTGCTAACATTGTGTTCACTTATAATGTCGATCATGGCTTGAAGCATACTTAGATCTCAACACAGACCCACAACAAAACACCCATAAGGGATAACTTGAATAACATGAGGGTTGGAGGGTTTTTCACCCCCTCCCCCTTCCTTCATACTTGTCTCAATGCTGTCTGATATGGAAGAAATGGTCCAAATAACACACTGATGTTATGTTTTGACCAATGGCCAATAAACATTGATTACATCTGATTAGCCCAACCTAAGTAAACATCTTGAAATGGGGTTGTATATCACCGGGCTGTTACCCCAATGTCATTGTAAGGTCATATCAAGGTCACGGCAAGGTCAAATCTGCTCAAAACAGCTGAATTTTTTTTTTTCTGATTTTTTTACAATTATGTTCACTTTAGATGTCTCTCATGGCTGGAAACATACCTAGACCCTAACACGGATTTATACCTAAACACCTCAAGAGATTAGAAGATAATAGCAAAAGGGTTGGAGGGGTTATACCCCATCGACACCAACACATGTTGACATGGGTTGGGGTTGGGCTTCATAGAGGAATCAGCCCAAGGTTTTTGCGAAGTCTGAAGTGAACATAATTGTAGCAAAAGCAGCAAAAACAAGCTATTATCACCCGTTGCTTATAGATAATTTGACCCTGCTGTGACCTTCAGATGACCTTATCATCTAACGTAAACATATTCGTTGAAAAACAGCAAAAACAAGATATTTTCAGCTGTTTTCAGTTGATTTGACTTTGCCGGGACCTTTAGATGATCTTGTCATGACCTTGGGACATCCCAAGGTCATGGTAATGTCAAAATATAACATCAGTGTGTTATTTGATCTATTTCTGCCATATCTGACAGTGTTGACATAAGGGTGATTTGAAGGGGCTGTGAAAAAACCCTGCAACCCTGATGTTATCCCTGTAACCTCCCGGGGTGATTTGGTGTAGGTCTGTGTTGGGATCTAGGTATGTTTCAAGCCATTATATACAGTTCAAGTGAACAAATTTTTGGCAAAAACAAAAATAAGTTATTTCCAACCGCTTTGAGCAGATTTTATCTCGCTGTGACCTTGAAATGACCTTATCTTGACCTTGAGATAACCCCCTATGGTAACAAACACCAACCGCTGTTACCATGTGTACTTGGGTTGGGTTTCGACCGAGTTATTGGAAGTGCCGGTCCAATAACATACTCTCAAGCAGTTAGAGCTGATTTGACCTTGCTATGACCTTGATATACCCTTACCATGAGCTTGGGGTAACTCCCCTATAAACCCACCACCAACCCATGTCAACATGTGTACTTGGCTTGGGTCTCGACCTAGTTATATGAAACATTCTTATACAACCCTAAGGGTCAAGGGTACCATACTTCGATGACCTCTGGTGACCTTGTCCATGCATAGAAAATCTGCAAACCACCTGAAAGTAACTTGGTACATATTAAGGTTAAAATAATATGGTCTACAAAAATACCCGGGGGGGGGGGGGAGGGTTTCGACTTTCAGCCCATGGTCTATATCTATGATGATGGGCTGTTCCACCTGGACGGGGGGTCTCACGCCCCTGTGATGGAAGCCATCACTTTGACCGACAACCACTCTGGTATGTATCCAGCAAACACCAAACATTTGTATAACATTTGTACAATGTTGGACTAACGTCGTACAAATATTATTCAAATGTTATTCAAATTTGAGTTTTTCTTTAATTACAGTATTTGCGACTAGTCCGCATATCGGCTTGCTGAACAATTGAATTAAAATCATTCATTCGATCGTTTGTTTATTCGCTCGTTTGTTCGTTCGTCCGTCCGTTCTTTTAGACGTTCGTCCGTCGGTCCGCTCGTTCGTTCATTCATTCATTCATTCATTCATTCATTCATTCATTCATTCATTCATTCATTCATTCATTCATTCATTCATTCATTCATTCATTCATTCATTCATTCATGTCATTCACTCATTCATTCATTCATTCATTCATTCATTCATTCATTCATTCATTCATTTATTCATTCATTCATTCATTCATTCATTCATTCATTCATTCATTCAATATTCCATTTATTGTCAAGAATTATCCATCACGCTGCTCCTAATATAACGGACGTCTCAGTGTCTGATTAGGTCTATCTGAAGGGTCCCGAGACAGATTATGGCGGTAAAAATAATCACCTCGCTCATCAATTAAGAAAACAGACACTGAAGCGCTAATTAACGGCTATTTGATGACCATAACACGTTCATCCAGATTTGATCGGCTAAGATCCCTAATACGGCTAATCCCGAATGAATCCCAGTCCCGATCCCAGCAAACATAAAACATTTGTATAACATTTGTACAGTGTTGGACCAACGTCGAAGACGTTGGGCCGACGTTGTACAAATGTTATACAAATGTTGTGTGTTTGATGGGATTTTTAACCCTTAAACCGCTAATCACAATTATGGTCGTTTAATTTAATTTTATTAGCCGTTCAAATCACTGTTATTTGGAATTAAATGGGCGTTTAAACAGCAAAATTTGCAATTTGTTGGTGTCAAATTTAACAAATATGAATATTTTTCACTCACTTGAAGTTGTGGATCGCGGCAGCGATACACAACTTCAAGTGGGTGAAAAATTATTTTTTTTAATTCAGCGCTTTAAGGGTTAATGTTGGACCAATGTCTTCGACGGTGGACCAACATTAAATAGACGACGTCGGGTGAACGGCTCATAATCATGAAAGAATAATGAGACGAAATAATCGATTAACAAGTATTTTTTTCCATTCTGCATAATGCGCGTGGGACAATGACACGAACCGCGGGATTCTCTATTATTGTTTCTGGTACATGTAGCTGCATAGCTGTGAAGTTATTAATTAAATCTCACTGAAATGTGATTTCGATTTTAAATTAATATATCCTATTTCAGTGACATACCTGCGCAGATATTAGCTATTGTCTTTTTTTTAAATGCCATCTTACGATGTGGTCAGATTACCAGTTTGGTGAGAGGTTGAACTCCTGCAAAATAGAATAGAATATTATACTGTAGTCCGTAATGGAATAGATAATATTCCACATTCGTACCTGCATTTGTTTGTCGGAGGCCTATACTTGGATTCCAGTTGAATTCAAATAACACCTAAGTGATTGTCGATTTCTAGCTGATCATATATTATGGGTAAATTCCCAAATGTTAATATCTACATGTGCTCGGATCACTAGAGCGTTCATTATCATTATGTGGTAATCATGACAATTCGAGCCCAGACGTTTGAACTATTTGAAATATCAATTGTTGAACAAAAACAGCGGTATGTAGCACATGTCGTCCACGTAAGCAGGTGAAGACCGTAGATCGACTTTAGGTCTGTAGACGTCAGATTCTGACTTCTAAAGTCGATCCCCGCACCAAAAGAATTCAAAATGTATAATGGTCATATACCAGACAGACAGATATCTTATCGACATAAAGAAAAGTCATCATAGATTAAATTGTCATAAAAATGATAGAATGTAATGTACATGTATATTATACAAGATGGTTAATTTGCTAAAACCATACGACAATTTACATGGTATCACATACAGAATTAAAATCAGGTTAAGAGGCATAGCCGTAGTAAAACATTGGATATTGCGACAACATAGGTATTTAACTGAAGCAGAAAGAGCTAACTAAACCATTTATGATGCTTTCAAATTAAAAAAAAACCTACGGTATCTTGGTTTATATAAACAATATTTTTTGAGTTGTAGCTGCTAACAAACAGGTTAACTGCTTAAATTATGCACGTGAGCATGGTGATCGTGCACAATTAATATTTAGTTATATCATTAATTCAAAGCAGCAATCCCTGACTTGATTATCATCCGATTTAGAATTGAATTGAAAAGTAAGAGTTATTGATAACAATTAGCCTAGCTCACAGCGCCCATCGCATTGCTGTCGCAATTTCCGCTACTATGTGAATAAAAATGATTTACTTTTCCAAAATATTACATTGCAAGTATAATAATTCAAATGTAAGTTCATATAATCTAACATTTTACATCAGATGAATTGTATTCAAAATATGTCATTATTAATTATGTCGTGCATAAATGAGACCAACTTAAGACGTCAGAGTCTGACGTCCATAGACGTCAGCTTTTGACGTCTAAAGTCGATCCCCGCACTGACAAAATTAAAATATTTGTAGTGGCAATTAAAACCTATAACATAGGGACTAAAAGTACATCTAAAAGGACTTCTAATTTAAAAAAAACCTTTGGTCTGTACCTTTGGTCTGAACCAAGCACAAATAATGGAGTTACCATGGTTACTGGCAACATTAAAATCAGTGTGTACAGATACTGCGACTTCCCCCCAAAAAAACATTTAACAAATCGTCGCCTCGGAGCTAAAGGATCCTATCTGACACTCGTCAGAGTGGCAGATAGGATCCTTTAGCTCCGAGGCGACGAAATGTTGTTTGAAATCTGGCCCACCGTATCCGACGCTGGCCCAGCTTTAATCCAGCATTGACTGAACATCCCGTGTTATCTGGGTTGCCAGATGTATGCCCAGCAAACACTATGACGTTGACCCAATGTGCGTTTAGTTTTGCAGGCGGCGGCCAATCATTACAGCAACATTGGATTACCGCCTCGTGTTCGCTGGGTAGGACAGAGCAAAGACCCGGTGCTCATCTATTTCTGGTGATATTAACATACCTGATCTGTGAGGGCGATAAAAATAGAATCATAGAGGTTTTAGCTACACATGAATTAAATATATCCAAACAGTACTTTCCATTTTGAATTCGTACGCCGATGCCTTGCCGTACGACCTTGAAGATGAGAAACTATCCTCTAACTATAATATGCAGAGTAACGGTATGATCTCGACGCACGGATGGCGCCGAGATGGCTGAAAAAGACAGCCAGTTAAATTGAAATATAATTGACAAAACTGCAGAGAAATTAATTAGTATTTCGTTTTGCAATCTGCAAATGCTCCCGCATTAAAACAGGGGCCAATTAATGTCTTCTTAATACGATATCGAAAGGGAAAACCTGTCCTATTTTCCCTTTTAAATTATCGGCTTATCCAGCATAATACTAAATGTTTAGCAAAAACTTTTTATTAAACATCAATACGCGTTATTTAAGGGATTATTATTAATTCCCGCAATTTGTGATGTTTGATATTCCACTACAATGTTATTTTACAGTTATCATATTAATAATGGCATATTGTTGGAAGCAGGAACTGCCACATATAACATATTTATATTATGAATCATATAATGAGGAGTTGTATTTAAAAAACCGCGCCACACCAATCATCGCATTGTAGAGCCAGACGATTCAAGAAGGTGAACATTAACCCTTTGCCTTCTAATCACGACGATAGTCGTCTTTATTCTGTTTCATTAGATGATTACCGTGGTTAAATTACAGTAATTGGGAATAAAATTTGTATTTAAAAATAATGATTTGCAAACGTTTGGTCACAAATTAAACAAATATGAGTAATTTCTACCCACTTGAAGTTGTGGAACGCGGTAGCGAGACACAACTTTAAGTTGATGGAAATTTAAATAAATTAACTTAGCAAGATAAGAGTTAACCCTTAAAGCGCTGAAATACATGGAGACCACAATTTTTTTAAATTTGGAATCATCATAAATGTCTTAGTTAGCTTTTTGCGCTTCATTCGAATACATATGTTATGGGTCTACGGTCATTATAAATCGTTTTACTCTTACAGCGTGGGGATCGACTTTAGACGTCAGAATTTGACGTCTGCAGACGTCAGATTCTGACGTCTAAAGTTGATCTCCGCGCTGCAAGGATTAAGTGGCTATTCAAGTGTTTAACACTAACAGACAGTAGTTTATAAGCTGATAAGCAGAATGTGTAGGCCTAAAAGCATCAATGTGAAATGTAATATTTGAAATGTAATATATTTTAAATTAAAAAAGTCGTATTGTTTCATAGAAATACATGACTAAAAAGCAACACTATAACAGTTTATTACCTTTATACGACCATGTAAGTAATACCTATGTTTGGACAATACATGTATATATTTATTTTGCGGAACAACTGTTGTCGCGTTTACAATATGGAAACCATTATCTAGCGCCATGCCAAAACTATCATGCGAAGGCAAGCAGCAGTAACTGCTTACTTATCAAGTAAACATTCACCGCTTTTCCCCATTGAAATACAGACGAAATGCTTTTGCTACAACAACGCTGATCTCTCTCTCCCAGATGCAATGATAAAACTCAGAGACCAAGGGCATAGATCATGATGAAAAGGTAATTTTAGTTTTTTGTCAAGCCAAGCACCGGGGAATGTTGTTTTATCTTGTTTTAGCCAGCAGGAGGCGTGCTTGCCATTATCTTACAGATCCCCGAACAACAACAGTGTCCCTTAACCATGTTAATAAAGGTGAACAACAGTAACCATGTACTTGAAAAGTGAGAAGTTACTGCTGATTTTAGTAGAGATCCATTTGTTGACATATTAGATTATAATCGTCCTGCTGGTTATTGTCAGCTATTATTTCTCATAGTTTGAAGCTTGAATTGCCAACGCAGCTTCAAGCGACGAGAAATAATATTATACTGTTTGTGAAAAATGAAAAACTCCCACAAAAATAATTTATTTTAATTACCATGATTAGGGAGAATCGTCCTCAACTCAAAATATATCACCAGTTTATGTGGCATTTCCTTTGGTTTTTAATTTTGGTTATTAAATTAACCTTTCACCCTTTCACCACTAAGGCCCATTTTAATGTGCTGTATGCCATAGCATTCAGCACATAAAATCGGGCTTCAGTGGGGAGAGGGTTAAAGCGCCGAAATAGTTTTGTATGAAAAAAGGGACCAAAGGGCTTTTTCAATTTGAAATCATCCTAAATGTCTTAGTTAAATCTTTCCGCTTCATTTAAATACGTATTTTATGGGTCTACAGGCATTATAAATATTTTACTCTTTCAGTGCCGCGATCGACTTTAGACGGCATTTTAGAGCAATTCTTCCAACTGTCTTATCTTCTAATTTATCGCCAAATTTAATTTGTTGCAAAATAACTCAAATAATCCAATTATAAAACGAATATCTCCCAACGAGAATACGTTTTTTTTTTGTTTTTGCGTCAATAAAATGTTATTTATGTTGACAAATGGCATGCCAACCACTGGCACTGGTCACAGGGACAACATAAAGATGTGCATAGTTGTTATGCCGCATGGATTTTATGTCGCATTCTAAAAGTAAATGATACATTATACTTCCGAGCGCACATTTAGGCACCTGATGGCATTTATATATATATATACAAATACAATTTACTGAATAAAGTATATGGAAAAGGATCTAATACAACCGTTCTTGGGTTTATTTTACTCAAGTTACACTTGATTATCTTCATTTCCAGTTGTTTCATTATCACTAGCTTTATTTTTATTCACATTGTAGTTGAAATGTCATAAGCAAAGCAATAAGAAATGCCCGAGTGTAAAGAGGGTTATGACAAAAGCCAGAATTGGGACGCAATGATCGATGGATCTTTTATATGCACTTTGCAATAAGATGGTATTGCACGCCCCAGGCCATTGTAGCTTTTGGAACAAAGGGATGGGAATATCATATAACAGCGATGCCACAAGGTCAGATCTACGTCAATACGTTGCTGTGTGGCATTTCCTACTAATTTTAATATCTTACACTTGGACATTTACTTCCTTTAAAAAATAAAATATAATTGATAAAAACGTCTAATCATTCCAGTCCACACAGCAGAAAGATCTACATTCGTTTCACCATCGAGCTACACATCATAATCCCATCTGAGATAACATAGGAAGCCAAGCAAAGTGACTTCTATATTTGGCTTATTACTGTTCTGCAAAGCCATAAGGCAGTATATGCTTGCTTGTAAAGTAAGCATATACTGCCTTTTTGTTTTCCACGACAGAGAAGCTGTCCAATGTAGATATCCGAATCTCTAATGATACATATAATCTTTCCAAAGTGTCACCTGCCCTCTTACTCTCTTAGAATAAGGCTATGTATTCACTGATTTATCAGTGCATATGTACCTGCGGTACACCCCTTTGTGGTGGGGAGGGGCGGGCGTGAAATGCGAACGGCACTGTACGAGGGAGTGAGAGTTATTTGCTGTTTCGCGACACAGATAGAGGTTCTGCGTACATGCATTTGGCTGTAGAGTTAGATGAGCTGTATTAGATATTTCATTTCAGTGTCAAAGGAGGGAGAATTCGTGCCCCCCCCCCCCCCCTGAACACTTTACATACCAGCAAACACGAGACGTTGACCCAATGCTGAGCTGATGTTAGCCCAGCGTCGTAGGCGGTGGGCCAAGTATTTTACTTCGTCGTCCTCATTAAATTTTCCGGAAATAAATTCAAAGTTTTTTTGTCGCCCTCTTCAACTTTTACAGAAAATAGGTTCAAAGTCGTTTTTCTAGGTTTCTTTTCCGCCCTCCCCCTCATTAGATTTTAAATGTCATTTTTTACGCTGTGTCAAACAAATGTTTCTTGAGAAGCATACTAACCGACATTTGATACTCAAAAATGTCTGCCATAATTTGCAGATACGGCCTGTTTTACGGACATAAACCTCCTGACTAAGTACCTGTACTGCTCGCGAGAGAAAGGCTGTGTTCACGAGAAAATCATTGAGTTTTGGAAATTTACATGCTCATCTCGGAGAAACCCTCTTCTAGACTCGGAATAATTTACCTAAATCCTATAGGCTCATGGTTTACTAGCTCTGATATCTGAATAGGTAAAAACAAATAATCGAAATTTCACTGGATGGATTAATATTGTTTTACGTCGCTTTCGTCGAATGACCTCAACATATTCAAGGTTTCTTCATAGTGCACAGCACCATAGGCAACACTGCATACTCCGGGCATATGAACAGTTGGAGCACTGTATAAGCACAACCACGCGCGACTTTGCATTATAAGATAGATAGATAGATGTTTTAATGACACATTTTCAAGTTATTTCTGACTTATTTGTCATAGTAATCTATATATAATATGTACATTATGAGACTACCTGATGTTTAGTGTTAAAAAAAAATATATTACATTCAGTAAATTACATTTGAATTTTTAGAAATAAATTTAAATGTTCATATAAAATGTACATCTATAAACCCAACAGCGTTGCAATTGATGTTTGTAATGAATGTGAATAAAAGAAGCATGTTTTTCCATGGCACCCACGGGGCTTTTCAAGCCTACCGATGCTTTCGGATGTACACAACTGGGCATCGCCAGGGTAGAGCTACCATGCGCCAGTAGATCAGCGACGTACGCCATGCTTCACGAAGGCATCGGGACATCGAGAAAAAACAGCGCAGAGCAGCACACAGCAGTCGTCGAGCACTCGCTGAGGTACACCAAGGTTACAAATGTCGGCGATGTACCAAACATCCTCGTGTAAACATCGGCGATCATGTATATTCGATGTAATAATATCGTTTGGGTGATCCTTCGTCGATGCTCGCCGATGTTTTCGAACTGCGATGGCGATGGCTCGCAGAGCGTTAAAATGTTCTACATCTCATTATCTTCACCAAGTAATCTGCTCATACACCAGCAGAACAAAAAATATATATTCGTCATCCATGATCTCATTCGACAGACACAAGTTATGTGGTTCCACGTGAAATCAGTCAGAGTCAGAATCACCATGACTTCGTCAAGCCATCACCACGCCATCGTCAAGACAGCACTATTATGCTCCCGACGCATGCCCGCTATGCTTAGGTCACAATTAGCCCAGTCCCGTCCGGGCTGTGAGCACGGCCGAGATCTAAGTCCCTGGCGGGCCCCAGGCACTGTCGTCATGAACAAATCTAGTTTTACAGATACTCTGCCGGAGCTCTGGCGGGTCACTGCGGGCGCCCGGCCGGCTATCGGAAAAGACTTGTTCTCATTACATTGCTCGCAGCTATCCCTCACGGGATCCGGCCGGGGGCCGTAAGGTGGAAGGGATATCGGGCGGGCACCGGCAGGGCATCGGCAGGGTTTCGGCAGGACCTCTCAGGGGTCCCGGCAAGGGTATATAGCCTATAGGGGCTTGTCCCTATTAATTGTGTTTTTTATTAAAACACATTCTCTAGGAGATGCAAGCTGCTGACAATATAATATTAGCCGGCCCCGATGGCTCATTCGGACCGGTCGTGGCTCAGAACGCAGAGGTACTGGGTTTGAAAACCGGTCGGGTGGGATGTTTGTCATCGAGTTTGTGTATATACAGTGCTCTAAACTGTTCAAATGCCTGAAGTGTGTAGTGCTGTCTGTGGTATTCAGTATACTGTGCACTATGAAGAGCCCTTGCAGTCATTCGATATGAGTAGAGTATAATCCCGACTTTGGGCTTCTTTCTGTCGCCATTATTGTGAGAAAGCGACGCAAAGCATTTTTTACACTGCTCACATTATTCATTTAGCTGGCCTCAGGCTTATATTAGGCTTGCAACAGCCCGAGACCGTTACAACGTTGGCCTTGTGGCATTGCTCCTAAAGCAAGAAGGAAACCTAGAAAAATTAAATCCTCTGGAAAACGAATGTGGTGGGTTCGACCCTGGTTGGCTCTAAAGCCCGTTACAGGCAATACGAGACTTTTACAGGGTCTAACACCACAAATACTTCAAAGCTTTAATCAGAATGGATTCGTGGCTGATCCAGCGTGTTGGTCCTTCAATAGAGAAAAGTATTAGGCCTCTATATGGAAGAATATTTTAAAATATTAATAAAAAACAGGTTGTGTAATGTCTTCTTTTACAAGATAAACTAGATAAACTGATGTTAGTAGGGCTATCCAGAAATGTAGGCCTTAGTAGGCCTATACACAAATGTAAGGACAATTTAAGGACATTTGTATACATTTGGCGATGCAAGTTGATTCAAGTTACAAACACAGTTTGTAAATTGAGAAGTAGCCTAAATTGTTTGCTTGATTTATTGATGGATTGATTGATTGAACATTGATAAATTCTTCTCTCAGTAGCTGTGTATCCCCCTGGAGATTGTACAAGGGTCCCGACAAGGGTTCTGACCAGGACCCGCTCGGACAACGTAAAGGCATCGACGGAACATCGCCCGGGTCCCCTACAAGCCAAGTCAGGACCCCGCAGGCTCCTGCCCGGGTCCCGTAGGGGGGGGGGGCGGGTGGGTATCCTTGTGAGCTTTTCTTCAAAAATTGTCCCCGTGTCCCTGGCGGATCCCGGCAGGGGACACGCCGAGTTCCTGCCGGGCAGATTACGGGGCTTGAACCGTGGTATATTTCTCGCCGGGGCCCGGGTTACTTTTAAGTTAGTATTAAAAGTAACCCGGGGCCGCACGTGGTGTAAAATTGGACAGCGCCCGGTCGGGGTCCCTCCGGGTCCGTGCGGTACGGCCATAAAACGGCCAAAAACAGCCCGGGAACTGCCCGAGAAGGCCCCTTTTGTGAAATGTGACCAAGGCATAATCGTCTGTCGAACGCGGAAGGATCACCGACCATGGCCGATTCTCAAAAGACATCGTTAACTGTTAGCCGATGTAGGGCAGATTAATCCCAGAATCTTCCCCTATGCAGCACCGAATATTTGGCAAAATTTCTGCCACACCCACCGACTATTCATTGAAGGTTCGTCAATACATCTCGTGTTTCCTCGTGGGATCAAATTACGCTTCATATCACCACAGATTGCCACCAGAATCCGTCTTGTCATTGGCAGTACATTGCCAGATATTTTGGCTCTAGTGGGACTATAGCATAAGGTATTTAAGTACATGTACATTAATCTGTCTAAATTACTTCTACCCGAACATTTCAGCCCAGGACGTCAGTAACACGGCGGTGTGCGTCTTTAGTGACTGGGACAAACAGCTGATCAAATATTCACTACCTTGATAAGTTGTCGTCAGTAACTTACCATGTAAAGACAAATAGCAGTAACCACTTACCTTTGAAGTTAGTAGCCCGAGAGCTCATAGGGTTTTATATACCTTTTTGAGGCCAACAGGTCTGAAGATTGTTTCTATTGTAGAATTTTACGCTGAATTTGAAAATGCATTTCTTAAAAAAATCCCGACGGAGCTTTTTTCATAATTTGAGGTCTAAGTAAGGTACCCTACTTTCAAAAATTATCTCTAAATGTTGACATTTATTAGTTTTTCAATATTAATTTATTTAAGACCTTTATTTCCATAAGAACAATCTGGTTATCAATTAAAAATGTTTTCTTGTGAAAACAATATATTTCCAATACTATCTGCAATCGAAAAATTCAAAATGGCCGCCATTTATTTAGTTTTCAAGGTCTCATCATACAAATTTAATCTAGCAGCTCATCAATAAAGCTTAGTTTCTTATGTAGGGTTATATACTTTTCCCGTGTCTATGAAATGATCCTATGGAATGATCTCAAAATGTTGATATATATCCGGAATACATTTGTATTTATTTTATTAATTTAGGCCATTTAATGCAGTAACAAAAATGTAATTATCGATTAAAAATCGTTTATACAAACACTTTATCATTTCACTAATATCTGCTATCTCAAAACTGCAAATAGCTGCCATTTGTTCAACTATTAAGGTCTCACGCCACAAATGTAATATGTAATCTCTTGAAAAAGCATAATTTTCCCATCCAAGTTTATTTATTATTTCTCGTGTCAAGAGGTCTGAGGATTGTTTCTATTGTATAATTTTACGCTAAATTAAAATATGTGTCTCCTAAAAAAATCCCGACAGATTTGTTTTATAGATCAGGGCCAAATTGGGGTAGACCCCTCTACACTCCTGCAAATTTATCTAAAAAAACAAAAATGATCTCTTCAAATGATTACATAATACAAATGTGTTTTTTTATTTGAACTTTTTAAAATGTATTTGTGCCTTCATTTTAATAACAAACATGTAATTAAAAATGTGTTACATTAAAAATGTGTTATCTATATAAATAATTATCATTTTATGATCTGCATCTTCAGAATTAAAATGACCATTTGTGCATGTCATCAAAAAGTAAGTTTTCAAATCCCAAATTATTTACTGCAGCATTTACGCAAAATGATTATTTTATATGCCAGTGGGGCCCAATGACCAACATGTGTTCTTGTGTCTAAAAACAATCATTCGGGTGTTTAGTTCATGAAACCACCAGTGGCCAGATTGCTGCCCTTTTCCTATTAACATGATCAAGTAATTATATAAAAATACTGGTAGTACATAAGACCACAGGAGTTACAGTGAACACCCTCTCCCCCAGGCCCAGTCCATGATTGGTAACATTTTGTCCAGAATCCGAATGTTTACCCGTAAGTACGACATCTACATTAAGGACTATTTTTAAATGGCCACCATCAAAGGTACCAAAATCTCCAGTAATAAATAATTGATCATATCTTGGTTATTAATCTAATTAGGAAGATGATTTGGTGGTTAATCATATATTTCCAAAACAATAATATACCATCATGACCGTCCATGAGGCATATCATTTTGCTCAAGAACCTCTGCTGGGTGGGTCAAAATCAGCATGTGAACATGTGATCGTGTGATGTAGGGACGGAATTTCCAATGTGGCCGATTATCATAATGGGTGTCATAACAATTACAGATCTAAATATTCTGAAATGCTTTAGTGATCGTTGTGGCTAATCATACATTTGCATAGCCAAGGATAGTATCATTTCGTTAATGAGGAAACTATCATATCTTTCAGGGGTCTATTTTATCTTGTATAAAATTTGCCAGTACGACCGATTTTCAAAAAGGCCAACATAAAGATAATTACTGGAAAATTCTGAAATATATAATTGGTAATATATATATGCTTTAGTCCTAACTACAAGTAACTTAGGAATATTATTTCAGTGACTGATATTTTCGATAGTTAGATTAAAATATTAGTTTGTTTGTAAATCAAGGTGGTCACCAAAAATATAATATATTTCAAAACTAAAACTCACTGAACTCAATAACTGCATGATAATAATTATACCCTCAGGAAATAAGGATACAACTTCATGAGGCATAACATTTCGTTCAGCGACCTCTCTTGGAGGCAAAATCAGCCTGTCAACACGTGATCTGCAGGGACGCAAATTTACGGGAATGACAATTCACCTTTCCGGGAAAGCAATTCAAGTGCGATGGCGAGACATTTAAACCCGATGAGAATGCAATAAAAGGCGGTTGGGAGGCAATAAATGACGATAGAATGGCGTTAGAATGCGGCAAAGAGGTGTAAACCATTTTAACAATGAAATCCTGTGCACACTTGCATTCCCACAGCTGAATTCCTGTGGAGGGGGGTTGAAATATTCCGAATATTTTGTAATTTCTCATTTGTAGGCACCAGCAGCATCAGCTAAGGATCAAATAATAATATGAGAAGGAGTTGTGCTCTACTGATGCATAACACCAACACACTAAAAGGGTTAAGAGCTACTAATGATCGTTAAAGGGCGACAAGAGGCATTAAAGGGCGATAGAGATGTGCCAAAAACCTTGGGAAGGTGTTAAAGCCCAACAAGGAAGCCCTAGAGAGCAACAGAGAGACGTTGGAGGGGGTGTTCAAGAGCGTTTGGGAGGCATTAGATAGCGACGGAAATGCGTTGAGTAGTGAGCGAAATGAGTTACAGTGCGACAGAGTGACGTTAAAAGGGGACAAAAATATATAAAATTGCAACTATGATGCATTAAATCTTACACGTAAAAGGACGATAAAGATGCGTTAAAAGCCATCGGAAGACTCGGGAGGAGTTAAAGGCCCTTTGACATGCCTTAAAGAGATGCATTAAGCTCAATGGTGAGGTGATGGAAAGCCAATAAAGTTTGATGGGGTGCATTAAAACATGATGAAGAGGCACTAAAGGGCGATGGAGAGGCCTTAAAGGGTGATGATAAAGTGTTCAACTGCGACGCAGATGGGTTGAATGGCTAGAGGAAGGTGTTCAATGGTGGTGAGAGGACATTTAGAAGCGATGAGACTGTGTAAAAGGGGGACCACGACGGGTGTTAAATAGCGACAGGGAGACTTTACATTGAGACATTTTAGAGCAATGCACCAGGGTTAAAGGGTGGCAAAGAGGAATTGAAGGCGTCAGAGAGGCATTAAGGGGCAACAGAAATACATTAAATTGCGACTAGGATGCGCTTAAGGGCGATAGAGATGCATTAAAGCCGACCATGAGACGTTAAAGGGCGATTGAAAGGTGTTGATGAACGGAAAAGAGGCGTTAAAGGATGATGGAGAGAAGCTACAGGGCGACAGAAATACCTTGATTTATAACGAAGATGCATTAAAGGGCGACACAGATGTATTAAAACTGACGTTGAGACGCAATAGAAAGGCGTTAAAGTTTGACAAGGCTACATTAAAATTTTAGGAAGAGGCACTAAAGGGCGACAAAGAGGCCTTCAAGGGTGACGAGAAAGCATTACAGGATGACACAGAGGCTAAATGGAGAGTGGTAGGCATTCGAGGGCGGTAGGGAGACAATTAAAGGCTACCAGAGAGCATTAAAATGGTGACCAAGCTGCGTTAAAGGGTGACGGGTAGAGTGACCTTGAACAAACGACAGGCATCTGTGATCTTACCCAAAATGCAAAGTTTAAAGTAGTATTTTCTGGCCACACCACTGTGTTGGGCATACCCCAAAACCATGTTGTACACACACAAATCGTGTATCTGCTTACATTCTGTCGAATATGATGTCAATTTATTGTTTGACCTTGCACAAATGACAATCATCTTTGATTTTGCCCCCATTTTGATTTTTTTTTAAAGGCCAACACATTTTCCTGAAGCCCCATTATTCTACTACTTCCATCACAATATTAAAGATTGTTTTGGTTATCAAGCCCTTTATTATAATATGTGCTTATATGTTCTCTAGAGTTACACATAAACTATTCATTCATCTTCTATTTATGCACATTTCACAGTTTACACAAAGGTTTAACTCTGACAACCAAGCTAAATATGCACTATTGTCCGTACAGAACACATATTGACAGGTTAATTCTTTCAAATAGGCCTACACTGGTTCACTGGTTTATACTGGTAGAATATGTGTTATTTAATTCGGCAAGCAAACATAGTTTTAAATGATTCTTGAAAATGTATGATTAGTCACTAAAATTGAATATCTTTCTATGTGGATTAATAGCCAAGATATGGTCATTTATGTATTCAAGGAGATTTCGGTACTTTTCATGGTGGCCATTTTGCAAATTTCGTCCATATATAGACTACGTGCTAGCATGCTGATTCTCACTCTGTAGCGGTCCCTGAACATAATGATACGAATCATAGAGGGTCCAGAGGGAGAGGGGGTGCACATGAACCACTCTGAGATCATAGATTATCCATAGTTTCAGTTATATGACATCTTAATCTTGTCAAATGAGCAAATGGCGGTCATCTTGGAAAATGGCGTTGAAATCATAGAATCATAGAACTGGGTGAAATAACAGTTGCACCAGCTGATTCTTTAAAATCTTTAGGAGCCAACCTTCTCTATGATTGCACAATTGCCCAATGTTATTCGCATGTGTAACTATCATATTTGATAACTTGGCAGAATTAGAAAAAAACATTTCCGCAAAAGTTTGCCATGCTGCAGTACAAGCATTAATCATGTCTCGTTTGGACTACTGCAACATATTGTTTAGTCGGAATTCCAAGCTGTCATCAGGCTTCAAAAAGGACATGATTGGTGATGCAGATAAGAGAGTACATATAACTCTCATAATTCGTGATTAAATTGCACTGGCTGTCTTTTGCGTTCAGGATACAATTTATTTTTTTGTATAAACGCTCAAAACTTTGAACAACAAAGCGCCTGTCTACTTAGCAAAACTGTTTGACACTTACAAGCCTACGCATTAGGCCTACATTTGATCACCATCCGATGGAACTTTCTTGTTCTTGGCGAAGACTAAAAAGACGAGCGGTGATGCCTGTGGAAGAATTTGATGCTATTTCCGCGGAACTGTTAATAATGGTCTTTGATCATGGAATTTTAATTGTTTTTAATAATGTACAGCGCCGTAAGCTATACTTAGGAATGCAGCACTATACAATCGTTGATAATAATAATAATAATAATAATAATAATAATAATAATAATAATGATGATAATAATAATAATAATAATAATAATAATAATAATAATAATAATAATAATAATAATAATAATAATAATAATAATAATAATAATAATAATAATAATAATAATAATAATAATAATAATAATAATAATAATAATAATAATAATAATAATAATAATAATAATAATAATAATAATAATAATAATAATAATAATAATAATAATAATAATAATAATAATAATAATAATAATAATAATAATAATAATAATAATAATAATAATAATAATAATAATAATAATAATAATAATAATAATAATAATAATAATAATAATAATAATAATAATAATAATAATAATAATAATAATAATAATAATAATAATAATAATTAAAATAATAATAATTGCACACTTTTGACCTTGGCATCCGATGGTCTCATCCCAATGATGATTTTTAGGCACAAGCTAGAACACATCTAAGCCTCAGTTGTATTTGTAGGCCCTGATATGTATCTGCTGCTGCAGTACTAGAAAATGTTCTTCCAAATAATTCTGGATTAGAAAATACACTTTTGATGAGATTCGCAAATTAATTTGTATTGTGAGACAATAAAAACAAAGCGAGTAGCGGTCATTTTCAATTTTAAAGATGACGGATCACAAAATTAAAATTATTTATATAAATAACACATTTTTTATCAATAACCCCATGTTTGTCATTAAAATAAAGGCACAAATACATTTAAAAAAAGAAAAGTAAAAATAAATATTTCTATTAAGTACACATTTTAAGAGATAATTTTTGATTTTGGGAATATTTTGAAGGAGGGCAGGGGTCTACCCCAATTTGGTCCCAATTTAGGAAAAAAGTTCTGTCTGGATTGTTTTAAGCCGCACATTTAAAAAATCAGTGTAAAATTATACAATAGAAGCCATCCTCACACCTCTTTACACGAATAAAATAAATAAGTCTAGTTGAGAAAATTAAGCTTTTCATGAGATTACATACTAATTTTGTGGTGTGAGACCTTAATAGTTGAACAAAGAACATAAGATAACGGATATTATTGAAATATATTGTATTTTTGTAAAAAGACATTTTAATCGATAAATGCAGCTTTCTTGCTGAAATGCAGGGTTAAAATAAACAGTGATGAATAAAATAATAAAAATGTATTCAGGATATACCAAATATTGAGATGATTTCATGGGACGGTAGGCCTACCCCACTTTGAGGTCTCACCACACAAATTCATTCGCGCATATCATTATAAAGTTTAAGAATAAGAAAGTTAGTCTCTTTTTAAAAATTGTTGTTCTTTGCAGCAGCTCCTGTGGTAATTATTACGGAAATATCATTTTGATAACAATTTAAATCGATTCTGTGATGTTTTGTTGTAGCAAAAGCATCGAAATTATAAAAGATAGATTTAGCAGGAAGTCCTTGCGCTGACTGTAACAAGGCTCTTCTAAAAAACGAGGTCACTTTTTTTCTAGGTCGCCCGGGGGAGAGTGGGGCAAGAGCTTATTCTAGGCTAAAATAGCAGAAAAGCAAGCAGATTCACATACCTTTTTTATTTTGTATTTTGAAAGAGAACAGCAGGATGGTTAAAATGATATAATGGTTATTTACATTTCCCCATTTTAGGAGTGCTGGGAGGCCTGAGCGTATGGGTCATAATACATGTAAGTCTATGGGACGGGTATTATGTGTGGTGAGACGTTGACCCAAATTTATGAAAATTGTGCTGTCGTGATTTTTTCAAGAAATACATTCTTAAATTAAGCGTAAAATTCTACAATAAAAATAACCTTCACACCTCTTGACATGAGAAAAAATAAATAACTTTACATAAGAAACTAAGCTTTATTCATGAGATGCTAGATTAAATTTGTGTGGTGAGACCTTAATAACTAAACAAGTGGCGGCAATTTTTCGATTCCGTATAGCATTGGAAATACATTGTTCTTGTAAAAAAACATTTTTAATTGATAACTAGATGGTTATTACAGAAATAGAGGTCTTAAATAAATTAAAATTGAAAAATAATATAAATTTGTATTTCGGATATATCAAGATTTTGAGATATTTTTTGAAAGTAGGGTTCCTACTTTGACCTCAATTTATGAAAAAAAGTTCCGTCGGGATTTTTTTAAGAAATACATTTCCAAATTCAGCGTAAAATTCTACAATAGAAACAATCTTCCGACCTTTTGGCCTCAACAAGGTAAATAAAACCCTATTAGCTCTCGGGCTATAGTATTTACTGCTGTTTGTAGCTTCAACGTTACACCGTATAGTAGCAGGAATCTTGTAGGAGTCTTGCTGGACCTTCTATTTGATCCTCTTCGGACGGGTCCCTGATTAGCTTAACTAATAATATAAACATGACTTGTTCTGTACTATTTATTTATATCTTAGTGGTAGGGTATTGGACTTGCTTTGGGCTTCTAACTGTTGCAGCATACACATACGTTATATACCTTATGAATAATGAATAAATGAATGAATGAATGAATGAATAAAAGAATGAATGAATGAATGAATGAATGAATGAATGAATGAATGAATGAATGAATGAATGAATGAATGAATGAATGAATGAATGAATGAATGAATGAATGAATGAATGAATGAATGAATGTTGTAGAATAAGTAACTGAAGGAATGAATGAACGAATGAATAAATGAACGAATGAACGAAAGTGAATGAATGAATGAATGTTGTAGAATGAGTAACTGAATGAATGAATAAATAAATGAACGAATGAACGAAACTGAATGAATTAATATATGAAATAATCTATGAATGAATGGATGAATAAAATAAATTTTCTTTCACTTTCCTGTCATGGCAATGCCACTCAACTGGATTTTAAGTGTTTATATCATGGATACTTAAATATGATATAGCAATAACCCTATCGTATTATATATAGGCCTACATGCCAACATTCACATAATATAATTATCTGTCAAGAAATACGTCAGTAATGATTTAATACTGTCTGTCTGGAGGTCTATCTGTCTGGCTGGCTTCACATTTCGAGTACAAATGAATAAATTGGAGAAAAGAAAGTTTATTTAGCGAGATGAGCCCCAGACCTATGGCAACCTACGTCAATGAGCTAATCAGCACACCAGAGGGATGGCTGCACAGCAAACACAAACCGCTTACCCATGGTTTACTCAACGTTGACCCACCGTCTGTCACGCTGGCCCAACAGTAAGCCATCCCTGGTTACCATCTGGAGTCTACAGGGCTAGGCCCCCTGTGTCTATGCTTTTGAAAATGTCTCGCTGACTCTTATGGCGAGGTTGAGGTAACATGGCGACCTCGACTAGATTTCCCTTCTTGTTTGTGGCTCCAACAATTAGCTGGACATGGACGAAGAGCCCTGTGCTGGTTTGAAGCTGGGTCAGCGTCGTAGTTTCAAACCAACACAGGGCTAACGGCTCTGGTTTTCCTTGAGGTCATGCAGGACGTTTTTGGACTGGCAGACTATCAAGCGATCATTAATGAGTGTGTGGACTCTATTCTTGGCATCCCACAGAAGAGCACGGCCTTGGACATTGCTGCCTGTGACTGTCAGGATCCCCACCGGGCGCCTCGACGTCATCCGATAAGTCCTCTCGATTTTAACATTCCTATTCCTAGAACTCATTTCACCCTTTGGGTGCGTGGGGTATGGTAATATACACACATTATAGCTAATGTATCCGACGAATTTATCTGGTAACATAAATCCACGGTTGTATTCGAATTGATTTAACAGACAATGTCAATGTGATTCAACACATTGACATGAACAATTTTAATTCTGCTTCAACCACATACTGAGTAAAAATGACAATTTTTGTTAAACATTTTAACAAGTGAAGTGTTATTCGCCATATTAAGAAAACGTTGAACGTCCTGAATTTGGTGGATTGCGGTAAAAATTATCGTATTTCATGTTTGGTGTGGAGCCTAATTAGATATTTATATACATGTTACGAACCTACCAGTAGAAAAATTAGACATTCTATTAACATGATTATATCTTTATATGCTCTGTTCTACTTTCCAAACCAAATATATAACCCTCGTAAAGCTAATATTCGCAAAGCCACCGTCAAAGAACAGAACTACGAGTTATTGAAGATATGAAAGTCTTTTTATTATCAAACCTAATTATAAATCTATAAACACAATTATTTGCAGTGGCTCATCAAAATAAAATCACATAGAACTACGTTTAGGCAACTGTATGCAATTACGAAGACTTTGTGTTGTGTGATGTTAAAATCAACAGCAATATTACATTCCCTTGTGAAAATTTTATAGCAATAAATTAGCTACATATTTATAAATTTATCTTTAGTTACATAATTATATTTTAATACTATTCAAAATAAATAAAAATGATCTGTAATAATAATTCACATTTTACATTAAATTGTGGAGGTTTTCATCTCCTAGAATAACAGTGTCTCCACCCACCAATTTTTGAAATTTCTTTAAATCATTACTTCAAAACACTGACAAACTAAGTGAACCAAAATTAACAATTCACAATGCAATATAAAGGAACACCACATAAAGCGATGCAGTTAAAAGCACTTTAATAGCACGTACATATGGCATTCCACTAGCGTGTTTATCGTGTGCATAGCGTTTTCTTAATGTGTACATCATATCAATAGAAAATGCAAGCACTCTTACAAAATAAAGTTGGGCCTCATCGTATACTAGTATATACTGTGTAAGCACTTTATGCATAACGTATATCCCTATAGCTTGTCAAACTATACCAGAGTATCAGTAATTTAATATCAATGTGCTGGCATACGCTAGTAAAATACGTTATAGTGTGGCAACGTCTTTAGTTAAAATTATATGTCATAAAATAGTGTGTTTTTTCTTATATGGTGGGCTGATGCTGGCATAGATTGCTAATACAATTGGTGATTTGTTGAAGAATTCTTCTGGCCAGGACAATTTTAAAATATGTATCCAGAGCCATGCACTGTCTGGATCTAAAGAATACCCTGGTATCAGCAAACGGGAAAATATGAGCTGGGAAAATAATAGAAGTTGAGGATGCACCATGGCACAAACTTTGCTCAAAGGACACAATATGCCAATAACCTCAAAATAGAAAACATCACTTATGAGAAAGGGGCAGTCAAAAGCAATTCACCTGAATTAGCTCACTCAGGATTGCTCAATAAAAAAGCGCCCTCCCACTGTTTATTTACAAGATGTTCAAACGATATGTATTTCTTCAATTGTGCTAATTCCAAAGAAGTCAACTTCTCACTTCCTTTAAAGAAGAATACTCATTATTATTCCAACTTGCTCACCCTAAAAGAATGCGCATGTGCTTCGTCACACACAATAGACTGACATATACAATCATAACATAGCATAGCATATTGCATCTGGTCCTTATGTTGAAGATACAGGAAAGTCATCCAAAAATTATTGTGGAGCTCATTGTGAAGGAAGAGTAGTAATCCCTTCACAGGCATCGGCAAGGAATTGAAAACTGAAAGTGTTTGCTGGTGTAAGGGACATAACCATAAAAGCTATCACCAAAATAAGATTATTTCTGGTTTCACCAGAACTGACAAGTATCTCAAGCTGTGAGAAATCATTAGTTTTAGAAGCACATTCAAGGACGGCTAGCATCATGAGTTGTCTCTTGCATCTCCAAAACAACGAGAGGATAATATATCACAGCTACGACAGGTGAAAATTCATTCAAATCAGAATGCAACAAAATAATTTATGGTATATGAGGTAACAAGTGATGTAATGACGACATCTGCCACATGACTGGAAGCATATAATACCTTTGTTGCAGAGGACATCATTGTCAAAGAAAGTATCAGCACAAAGATGATAAAACAAAGCTTCTGTAGATCAATAGGAGTTAACATCGAAGTAAAGCCAACCAAGTGTAGCTTCGCGTAGATCAAAATTTTATTATCAAAATGGCCCTGACAGCTCATGTGCACAAGTTTCCATGCATCATTCGATCCATTTTTGCTTCTGATGGAGCTATGCTCAGGATTTTCTCAGGACGAAAAAAAAGCCCATTATATTCCGACAGTCTTGTTTGAAAAAGCACGAAGAACAATATCCCCAAGTGCCGAGATAGGTTGATATTATTGTCATCATTAGTTTTTTATTTTTATTTTGCAGTAAATAATACAATCTTCCTCGTCCAACATCTATTTTGCAATTATTACAAACATAAAATGATACAATGGTCCTTGTCCAAAATATAGCAGTCACGCAAGAAAGTATCAAATACAGTGTGAACAACGAATAATGTTATATATATCAGCAGTAGGCCTACCTGCTTGGGACATGCAATTGATATTCTGATACCAAGCAAAGAACAAACAGCTTCTAGTTCTATTCCCCCATCAAAAGCTGTAACACTAGCACATACTTAATGACAATTACTAAATACGAAAATGGCACCTGGCTCACATTGCAAAATCTCTGCTCGCCCCGACAACAGAACATTGGTGGGCAAATGACTAGATGGATGTAATATATTGTCTGTCCATTAAAAAGATTTTTAAAACCAACTCTAGGTGGTGTAATTTAGCCTTTATATTAAAAATATGAGATATAAAGTGTCAAGAAACAATCTGTCCATGCAAAATCTGTGAACTTCGCTGAAGTACAGCTGTGAACTGGAAGTTGGTGAATATGATAATGCTGAGTACACTGCAGTTCAGGATGATGATGATTGAAAAAATTAATTAATTAATTAATTAATTGCTACGCATGGGTAAAAGCTAGTTTGGATGGATGGCATTACAGACGGTGGGCCAACATTAAACTAGCATTGGCTCAAGGTCGTGTTAGATTGGTATGTTGTGTATACCAATAGAGACACGCTGTATATGGCACTGCCAAGACGTAGCCATATGCACGCTTGGACAGATACATTGTATGGCAGCTGCTGTTCTCCACTCCGCTTAGCTCAATGGTGAACACACCGGCCATCGCTTGCTCACAATTTTAAGTTGAAGACGAAGAAGTTTAAATGTAGAGTTGTTGAAAAATAAATTTGTCACCAAATTATGACATCATATATACCATCTGGCAAAGTGTGAAAAAGGTGAACGCTACAGGAAGTCAAATCTTGCGCAACGAAAGTTCCGGCCTCTCGCTGTTAATATCTAGATGTTTGTGTGCCATATAGCTCGAGAGATCATCTTTATCAAATCACTGATTTTGTGTATGGAGAGTTTGACATTCAGTGGTCTTAGAATTATATACATAAATGACAGGTATGGCTATGTAAGCTGACAAGCATTATATTATAACACAAATGACAGCTAAAACGACACTTCTCGTATTTTTTTGTAAATTCAGTGTACATTTATATCAATAGTGCTATATATTCGTATTCTCCTCGCAATTCTGCGAATTTTAAGGGGTCACGTGATATACTTTCCGTCATTAACTGGATAACGATTTTTGTGAAATATTCTGTTTTGTGAAATATACGGTACCTGCATTAAATGACCTCAAAATGACCATTAATGGCAACAGAAACAATGGCACCAAAACTTCTGAATCATTAGACCCAGTAGATTTATATTAGCATTGGTGCCAAAAATTAACATTCCGATCCAAGTGAAAAACACAACCTCCTGCACTATAACTTATTCCCACGTGATCTCTCCCACTCGAATTCTCACTGCCTGGATATACCAATTACCGTATACTCTAATATACTTAGAATCCTCACCAGAATCCTCACTAATATTTATCCACTAGCCTTGAACCGACCTGTTGTTCCCATATTTAGGCTATAACATAAATTTAACTGTACAAACCATCCATAGTGACATAAAGGGAATCATAACCTGCGGTGATAATCCTCTATAATGTGTCCATATTGATCTGTACTTTCCTGGAAATTGCGAAATTACCTTTCATGTAAATTCCAGAATGTCTAGATAGTACTGAGATGAATTGTTTTGGCATAGAGAGATCTCATGTGCCACTTTTAATGAACATAATAGTAAATAATAAAGAGGTACATTAATCTACCATGATCTGATGTGAGATAATCATACATTATGTGGCATCATTGGTCCCTAATTATCTTTAAACAGTTTACGACTATTATTTATAACTGTCACCAGTTTTGCTATGCAATGGGAAACATCATCAGCAGCATATTTTGTCAAGTAAGCAGTTATTGCTGTTTGCCTGTACATTGCAATGCACCTGCGGATTTTTTTTTCGCATTTTTTTTATTAATATAAGCATGTTATGGTTTTATTGTTCCTAGATAAAGGCATATTATCATGATTATGGCGTGTTTTAAATATAACATTTTAGCAATCGATCTATCTTTTCATAGCTACCAAGATATGCATTAATCATAATTACGAAAAAAATACAGAAGTTATGGTAATCATATTTAAGAAAATATAGCGCTATTAAGTGCGCACAAATCACCAAAATGAACTGTAATTGGACTTTACATTCATTAATGGTTGTTTGTGTTTACACCTGTTGCGAAAAATGCATGTATGCTGTCAGGCAAAGACACAGCCGGCCCCAAAAGCTCATACGTGTAACCTGGAGGTACCAGGCTCGAAACCCAGTCGGGACGGACATTTGTCATCGTGGTTGTGCATATACAGTGCTCCAAACTGTTCAAAGGCATGGAGTGTACAGTGCTGCTTATGGTACTGTGCACTTTAAAAAACCCTTGAAGTCATTCGAAATAAGAGTAGGGCATATTTCCAGCTTCGGGCTTCCTTCTGTCGCGATTTTGCCATGATTGTGCAGAAAGCGACGTAAATCAACATTCACTCACTCACGCACAGACACATCAGTAACTGGTTATAATTGAAAAGTAAGCAGTTGCAGCCATTCGCCTTTGCACTGCAGTATGAATCTGACAGCACCGTATGCGTCTTCAACCATGGCGTGATCTATTCTCGAACCAGCGAAACATTACCCAGCCAAAGATTATCAGAAGTGCCCCGCTAAGGGCGCCCTGGATTTGACAGGACGGTAAATTATGTCAACCGATCTTCCTGAAAAAACCGTCAGTTCTGTTCCGCGTTGCTTGCTCGACCTTGGCTTGTCTAGCTTCCGCGTGATCATCATGACGATGCGCTGTCGCTGATGGCAGTGACGAATGCAGCGGCGTATGGAACGCTGGCACGGCTGTGGCCCAACGTCGTTAGATGCTGGGCCACAGCCTTGCCAACGTTCCCATCATCTAACACGCAGGCCCGCAGAGTGACAAAACCTATGGTACCGCCAGAAAACACCTGCCAGTGGCAATGGACGAACAAATCGAGTTTGTCGTTGCACTGGCACAGTGAGCTATTATAGTTTGATTAATGTAGGCGGCCAGGGCCGGCTGGCAGAATGCGCTAATGAGAAATGGTAGACACTGACAAGTGCCACAGGCTAGCTACGCCCCTTTTGAGTTTTTTATGGACTTGGTTGGAACGAATCATAAGGACAATAAGATATGATATAATCAGAATGTTGGGTGAGGATTCTTCTGTTGTTGTCACCGCCGCTTCTGCCACCGCTGCTGCTGTTGCTGCTGCTGTTGTTGTTGCTGCTTCTGTCTGCTGATGATTCAATAAATGGCTGATTCTGGTGTCATTTTGACTGTTGCTGATGGTGCTTAATATGATGTTGTTTTATTCTACTGGTGTTGTCGTTGCTGTTGTTTTTATCTGCTGCTACCGCTGTTGTTGCGTAATTTCACACTCTTGTCACCAGCGTCTTTAACCCTTTGACTTCCAGGCCGGGGTGCATGCCAGGATCCAGATATACTGGTGTAGGAGTTCTATTTTTCGTCATTTGAAGCTGGAATTGCTAACGCAATTTCCAGCTTCAAATGACGAAAAATACATAAATGTAGTATATATTTGACGAAAATTTGTGTCATTTTATGGCTACGTTCATTGACGAATGACGACGGAAATTTCCGTCATGTATGGTAGTGAAAAGATTAAAATACGAATGTAGTTAACGTACACTGATAATCCAGTGTCCTGCTTAGGATACAGATGCTGCTGTTGCTTCTGTTGTTGTGTTGTTTCTGCTGCTGTTGATGCTGCTGTTGCTGTGGATGCTGCTGTTGTCGTTGCTATTACCTACTTGAGATGCTACTGTTGTTGACACTGCTGCAATAATAGATCCATTAATATATTTAGCTCTTAGTTTTATCTAATTTCCTTTCTTTTTGCTCAAATTGTAAATGTAGCATTAATTAGATGTCCGCCCTTTTGTTCTTGCTATTATTATGCCTACTATTCAATGATTCAGCTGCTGCTCTTATGGACATGCATTGTAATTGTACCGTAGATAAAGCATCTAGTCATGTTTCACTAATACTTTTCCTACAATCCTTGCAGAATTGTAGGGCATCGTGGATCTTAACTCGTCAACCACCTCATCTTTGCCATGCACGCCTTGGCCACGCTCGCCTGCAATTGAGATATAGGCTAGATGGGGACATTTAGTGACCGGAGATTGAACCGGATCTGAGACTCATAGCTTTCTATGATAACATGAAACTTATTGCTGAACTCCCAGCATGCCCGGTCACTAACACCATCCCAATTGCATGCGAGCGTGGCCTTGGCTCATGTGACCTCCAGAAAGAAAACGCGTGAGCCAAGGCTCATTACACAAAAAAAAAACGATTTGAAAGCTTCTCACATCAGCATTATTCTGCGTCAGGATACTAGTCCTTACACAACTAAGCGTAACTATAGTCGTTTTAATTAGTTTTAATAGCCAATCAAATCACTGATTTGAGAAATAAAATTGATGTTTGTGCAAAAAAAATTTGAAAATCTTTGGTCTCAAATTATACAAATATGATTAATTTTCACCCATTTGAAGTTGTGTGTCGCGGTAGCGAGACGCAACTTCAAGTGGGTGAAAATTAAAGGTGTTTTAATTTAGAGGTTCGGCGTTAAGCTTGATGTCTACATGGAAAGTACGTCCTTGTTGCATGTAGCATTCTCTTGGTATTAAAAGGTCAATAAAAAATGGAAGATAAATATCCGAGGTGGAGATTGACCCACCCACCCAGTTTTTCTCTGATATTTTGACAAGGCCTTTTAGCACCATGAAGTTATATGTGTGGGCAGTAAAACAATATTGGTATTTTGGAAACCGAACCATTCACTTAATTCAAGTTTAAGTAGGGCCTATAACCATGCTTCATAATGAGCTATATCCTGACATCGTAAGCATCAATTTTACTGATCTAACTTTAATCATGCTAATATTTCATTCAAATACACCTGGAGCGCCAGTCTATTGTTAAAACTCTTGTTTAACCAGGCCAGGTCGGGCACAATAAACTGTACGTGCTTAAAAGAGTTGTCAACTCTGTACGAACAGCGGGACACAACAGTACCCAGAAAAATTAATCATCACGCTGATTATAGAAACTGAGGTGGAGACAACTGGGGTACAACTAGACCCAGAAACATACATAGAGTGGGCTATAGCTTTAACCATGAAACTGCGGGGTATTGTTTCGTGGCTTAACCCTTTAACCGCCAAATTATTCAATTTGAATTTTCACCCACTTAAGGCTGTGTCTCGCTGACGCGATCCACAACTTCAAGTGAGTGAAAATTATTCAGATTTGACAAAATGGAGGTAAACTTTTTTCAAATATTGCTGATTGATGTCATATATTATCTTTGACATGTTTAAAAGGTGGTACTTAATGTGCTAATAAAAAATGAAAACCCGACTATATGCGACACCGGCGGTTAAAAGGTTAATACAATGCTGACAGTGAATTTACGTTTTTCTATATCAAATCTTGGAACACATCCACCTATCTTGCCCTGAAATATTTGTTTACGAACCACGGAGACCAAAGGGTTGTTTCTATTTGAAATCATCATCAACAGCTTAATTAGTTATTTTTGTTTCATTTGAATACTATTTTCATGTTATTTGGTTTGCGGGGATTGACTTCCGATTTTACGTTAAACACGTACAAAGTCGCCCCTTGCTCTGTTAGAGTTCAAAAACAAGGGTGATCCAATTGACAGACACAGTGTTCAAAATCGAAATAAAAACTTGAAAAATAATAGCTGGGTTGTAGATTGCAATGTGTTTATCTATTGTAACGCTGTTATTTAACTCACGCCGGTGTTTTTTGTTGGAATTCTTTCTAAGGACATCGAGGCCAATCACAAAGCGAATTACAGATATTATGGATTACACACTAGCTGCAGGCCCAGGTGGAGGCTGTCATGACATAAATATAAAAGATAGATATTGCTTTACGTCGCTTTCTGCACAATTTTTGCAATATCGCGACAGAAGGAAGCCCGAAGCCGGGACTATGCCCCACTTTTAATTTCGAATGATTTCAAGAGTTCTTCATAGTGCACAGTGCCACAGGCAGCACTGTACACTCCAGACCTTTGAACAGTTTGGAGCCCTGTATATGCACAACCACGATGACAAATATCCGGCCCGACCGGGATTCAAACCTGGTTCCTCAAGGTTACAAGCCCCAGTCGATACAAATCAGCAATCGGGGCCGGCCGTCCTGACATAAAATAATCATCTGAAGTCTACTGGCTTTAGATACACCAGTTGCAGATGGTGCCAGCATAACCCACGTAGATATCGAGATACGGTAGATAAACATCAAGTCATTATTTACGTCATTATTGAGTTCACACCTTTAGCATGTTTAGTACAAACTATAAATTCTGGATAATTGCAGCATCGTTACAAAAGTTGCGTGCTATGGCTTCAACCCAGCGCTGAAATATGTTTATATCAACCAAGAGACCTAAAAGTTGTTTTCAATTTGAAATCATCATAAATGTCTCAGTTAGCTATCTCTGCTTCATTTGAATACCTATGTTATTAGGTCTACGAACACTATAAATACTTTACTCTTTCAGTGCGAGGATCGACTTTAGACGTCAAAATCTGACAACGTCTGAAGTTGGTCCCCGTGCTAAAGGGTCAATTTGTCGTGCTAAACAGTGTATTCAAACCAAGTATAGTAATCTATCATTGCCTGAATAAAGAGGGCTTTAGTTAGTAAAGGATCTACTAATCGCCCGTCGTTTAGTTGTTCCTTAAATACGGCCAGAATAGCATACTTCGCCCAGTTGATAAATAATATTTGTTGTTTATTAGCGTTCAGTGATACTGGGAGCTACCACAATGCCTTTATATCTTTATAAAATAAAACTTTTATTACAGAAATAGGCGATTAAAACTGTGCTTATAAAACAACAATAAATGACATGACTTCAGGTAAAAATAAATCGATATATGACCAGTTGAACAACTGATCTAGGGGTCTATGATAACATCGTCAGGTATTACAGGAACCGAGTGTTGTCACGAAATCATGGTGAAACACATGTGTGCCTGTTTACACCCATCACCAATGTACTGACAGCATGGTATGTAGCCAGCAAACACAATACATTTGTATAACATTTGTACAATGTTGGGCCAACGTCGGAGACGTTGGACCGACGTTTTACAAATGTTATGCAAATGTGTTGTCTTTGCTGGGTAGCTATGAAGAACGAAGTTGATTTTTATTTATTTTATCTCTGCTAATTTTGTGTGATGGAATATTATATTAACTTGAGGGAATGTAATATTATTGTGAGGGAACACAGCGGTATTGTAAGTGGACACGAAGATTGTTATTGTGAGTGAACAAAAACATTATATAGCTGAGTATAGGAACATGATAATATTTTAAGGAGACACACTATTTTTATTGTACAATAATTGTAATTATTGTAAGGAAAAACATTATAATTATTGTGTTGGAAAACAAAATTATTGTGAGAGAACGAAATAATAGTGTGAGTGAACTGAACACAATACATGCAATTAATGTAAGGGAACAAATGATTATTGTGTGAGAACAACATACATTGTTAATGGCGAAATAAATATTGTGAGGTAAATAATTAATGTGATGCCACACAATAAGTATTGTGAGCAAACACAATAATAGTATTCATTCATTCATTCATTCATTCATTCATTCATTCATTCATTCATTCATTCATTCATTCATTCATTCATTCATTCATTCATTCATTCATTCATTCATTCATTCATTCATTCATTCATTTATTTATTTATTCATTCATTCATTCATTCATTCATTTATTCATTCATTCATTCATTCATTTATTCATTCATTCATTCGTTCATTTATTTATTTATTTATTCATCCATTTATTCGTCCATTCATTCATTCATTCATTCATTCATTCATTCATTCATTCATTCATTCATTCATTCATTCATTCATTCATTCATTCATTCATTTATTCATTCATTCATTCATTCATTCATTCATTCATTCATTCATTCATTCATTCATTCATTCATTTATTTATTTATTCATTCATTCATTCATTCATTCATCCATTCATTCATTCATTCATTCATTCATCCATTCATTCTTTCATTCATTCATTCATTCATTTATTCATTTATTTATTTATTCATTTATTCATTCATTCATTCATTTATTTATTCATTCATTCATTCATTCATTCATTCATTTATTCGTTCATTCATTCATTCATTCATTCATTCATTTATTCATTCATTCATTGATTCATTCACTCGTTCATTCATTCATTCATTCATTAGTTTATTCATTCATTCATTCATTCATTCATTCATTCATTCATTCATTCATTCATTCATTCATTCTTCATTCATTCATTCATTCATTCATTCATTCATTCATTCATATGTTCATTCATTCACTCACTTATTCATTCATTCATCCAATCATTAAATCTGTTCAAAATATTAAAACTGCTGCATAGCCAACATTGTAATAGCAATACCTGGAAAAGAAAGGGTGTTATCTAAATTGCCATGAACAGCACTTGATATGGCGTAAATGTGAAATACTAAATCTAGTATTCTTCTCATTACATGTATTATTGACACAAAATGCGGGTAGAGGCCATACACACCAACATTAATTAGATCAAGCAAACGGTTTTGACTGAATTACACGAAATAAGATCATTTTAATATGTTGCGTTTTTTTAGTGCCAAGTATAATGCATCATCAACATGGCTCCGCGCTTTTAATGCAAGACGGAAATTCTTTCTGAACATCGTACACCATAGCAACCATGCTTTTAAAACGATTTTGCTGATTTTTCAGAGCACGTAAACATTGAACTTCCTTCTAAATCTCAAGGTGATGGCTTAAGATCGTGTGCTAATAATATTACCATGCAAATATTACATTATAGTCATTGTTTGATTTAGATACAAATACTTTTACAAATTAATCCTCAGAAAAGAAAAATACCGTTTAATGGTAATATCCCAAGATTTTATTATTCGAAGGATTGTAAATGAATAATAAAATGTTGAGCCAGCTCACACAATGTTTTTTATCCCAATAAACATGGTCGCTGCCGAAAGATATAAAATTATTCAATAAATTTGTTTCCGGTACGAATGATATGACAATTATAATTGAGAACACGACAGCTGTCGCAATGGTGGGCGTCAAGCCAGGACATCTCAAATGATATGCGACCTGTGTTCGTTTGAGTGCGGTATGGTAAAAAACACGACACTCAGCCAATTATTACGTACTGTATATTATAAATTATACCGCACGAAAAAGTGTCCAATGTTTGTATTTCCTCATACAATGAAATAATGAATGAATTAATGTATTAATGTATGAATAAATGAATGAATGAATGAATGAATGAATGAATGAATGAATGAATGAATGAATGAATGAATGAATGAATGAATGAATGAATGAATGAATGAATAAATGAATGAATGAATGAATGAATGAATAAACAATGAATGAACGAATGAAGAATGAATGAATAAACGAACGAACGAACGAACGAACAAACGAGCAAGCGAACGAGCGAACGAACGAGTGAACTAATAAATGAATGAATGAATGAATGAATGAATGAACGAACGAACGAACGAACGAACGAACGAACGAACGAATAAACGAACGAACGAACGAACGAACGAACGAACGAACGAACGAACGAACGAACGAACGAACGAACGAACGAACGAACGAATGAATGAATGAATGAATGAATGAATGAATGAATGAATGAATGAATGAATGAATGAATGAATGAATGAATGAATGAATGAATGAATTATTGTTTAGGCCACTTTTGTGCAAATCTAGGCTAAACTGAAGAGGGTGAGATGAATCTGAGGACATTGCTCTCCAAAAACATGATTCGAAATGTCAGTCCTGACCAAGGGTACATTTCGTTTCTTTGAAATTTGAATACCAGTGCGAGTGTGGCAAAACCAAGGGTACATTTCGTTTCTTTGAAATTTGAATACCAGTGCGAGTGTGGCAAAACCACTATACACCAATGTCCCCGCTCAGCAGATACATGTAATTACGAAGACGAAGCATGACATTTTCAAAGCCATCATCTACGCAGTACATATCGCCATATCGACAGTCCAGCAAACTGACCAGACAGCGGTCCAACAATAAAGCAGCGTCGGGTGAACATATTCTCAACAAACACGATACATCAATCCAATGTTGGTTTAATGTTGGGCCAGCGTCGCAGACGGTGGGCCAACATTAATCCAAAATTGGGTCAATGTATCGTGTTTGATGTGTGCGTCTGCCGGGTATGCTACCAACTGGTTGTTATCAGATATGGTCAAGGATCTGATTGGCATACAAATCTGGTTAAATTCCTGCCGATATACTGGTGCCAGGCAATTTAAATACTTGTATCACACCCACCAATTAATTGAATTAATGTTATCCCAATGCTGTGCGGTGTCGCAGTCGATGGACTAACAATGAGCCAATATTGGGTCGGTGTCTTTTGTTATTTGTTTGGTTGGCGGCGACGGTATGTTGAAACGGATTCTCAAGCTGAGATGTAAGATCTAAGGAATATTTTTAGCATCGGCTGGCAGGTGACAGAACTTGAATATAACGCTATATCGGGGGATTAAACAGCGATGCTTCAATGTATGTTAAATAATGTTGCATTTTATTTTGAATATTCTAACATTTAAAATAACAGATCCAATCATGTGATTATATCTATAATTTTAAATCTGTAGTTATGCATTTTGTGGAGATAATGCAGATACAAAATAATCATAGTACGCAGCAAACACGATATGTTGACCAATGTTATTTTAATGATGACCCAGCGTCACAGACGGTGGGCCAACATTCAAACGACATTGGCGAATATATTGTGTTTCCTGGATAAGTACGTACACGTATATTGCTAACGAACTGTTAACCCTTTAGCCGCCAAATTATTCAATCTTAATTTTCACCCACTTGAAGTTGTGTCTCGCTGACGCGATCCACAACTTCAAGTGAGTGAAAATTATTCAGATTTGGAGGTAAACTGTTTTCAAATATTGCTGGTTGATGTCATATTTTATGTTGAACATGTTTAAAATGTGGTATTTAATGTGTTAATAAAAAATGAAAACCCGAATATATGCGACACCAGCGGTTAAAGGGCTAATAGAAATCGGCGCATCGGAGCTGAAAAAATCTTATCTGTCAGATTCTCACTGAGCTCTCTGACCAGAAAATGGACAATATTCCAAAATCGACAGGTTTTAAATGCTTACTTTCAAGTAAGCATTTATTGTTGCATTTGGCTTTGCAGAGAAGAATATATAGATATGAAAACATATTCTAGATTTTTCATCAGTGTCTTGTGATTTTCCCTCTTGTTAGATTCACGTGTCATCTGCCTTACATGCAATGATTCACTGGAACTAAAAACGTCTAAATAGAAAAATATTTATAAATAACTGGTGCAGGACACTTGTACACTGTAGGTTACAGAAGATTAATTTTCGCGTATGTATATCATTACATGCCATGTGTGCCACACATTCAATCAAGGATAATAAGTTACTGTGCTCCATTCAGCCCCTTAACAATGATAGAGATACATAATTTCCGCGGCATAAACCCACCCGCATTAGCATACGTCCCTATTAGTATGGAATACCTCATAAAGCTCATATAGCTGTATTCAGCCGTGCAAGACCAAAATGCTGTATATTCTTACTTTTCAAGTTAGCATATACTGCCTTTTGGCCTTGCAGAACATTACTGCCCTATTCATTACCAACTATATAATATTACCCGTCAAACACTACCTTATGACTTTTAATTATAAAGTTTAAATTGTTACCCACTTGAAGTTGTGCTTGGTGTTTTATCCACTTGAAGTAATTACTGTTGTCGGTTGCGTAATCTAAAAAATTGGGAACTTATTACGGATCTATGTTAATTTTGATAAAAAGATCAATTATATCTTAGACTGACCGATATTACATCACGCCTTCATGTTTTTTTTCAAACAGTTTTACATGGAGAATACATGAGTAAGTTCCTGCGAATGTGAAAGTTAAGTACAATAAGGTATATGATTGTATATGATACTAAAATAATCATTTACACTTGTTTATACACGTATAAGGGCTACCAGTAATAACATAGGCCTGGTAATGCCAATATAGCCGCTCTAAGCCTAACCTAGAGCAATGATGTCGACTGCAGTAGATATTCTGGGTTTATAATAACCCCTGATAACGAACTGTTCAAATTAAAATATGCCTTCAATCTTGAAACACTGATATATATATTGGGACTTAAATTTCACAAATAACATAAATTTTCAGTCACTTGAAGTTGTGGATCGCGGTAGCGAGACACAACTTCAATATTTGTTATACATTATTAATGTTTGGAGATAATAATAAGAGATGGCATTGTGTATGATAAGTGCAATGCGACGCGATGGCTGCAGGACTGTATGCTCTACGTGGAGTTGAAATGACACACGAGTAAATAGGTCCAGTGACCAGAGGGCAAAATGTAAAATCGGATGATCGGTACCGCCCCCCCCCCCCCGCAGGCGTGCACCGATGAACCTAATGACCTGCAGTTCGGTTTGTTAACCGTGGAGACCCACAATTTGTCCTTATATTTGTTATACATTAATTTTATGTTTGGAGATAATAATAATTTTTATTACTATTCATTATTATTCATTATTCTATATGCACGGTCGGAGATATTATATTACTAGCAACATTTCAGAGATAAACACATGATTACCCATCAAACACGAGGCATGACCCGGCGACGGTTTAATGTTGGTCCACCGTCTACGACTCTGGCCCAACAATAACTAAGCAATGCATTATTGTGTTTGTATATTACTCTATATGAACGTTTGGAGATATGATATTACTAGCGACATTTCAATGCTAAACAGATGACTTTGCACATTTGGCGATATGATATCAATACTAACGACATTTCAGTGATAAAGATTTTACCTGTTAAAATCTGTAGTGTCACACGATCCAAAATCAAATCTCAGAAAAACGGGACACCTTGGCCCGATGATGCCTTGATGTTGGGCTAGCATGGTGGACAGTGGGCCACCATTGAAACAACATTGGGTCATTGCCTGAAGTTTGATGGAATAACAAACGTTTATCCAGTGCTGGCTCAACGTTGAGCGCACATTTGTCAAGGGCGTTAGAATAAAATAATTATCACGGCCATCTAATCAAAGCCTGGGTCACGAATAGCGACAAAAATCTGCAAATTGAAATAGTTCGCTAATTAAAGCGCAGATTTCTACGCCAGTCTGCTAAGCCAAAAAGGCAGTACATGCTTACTTGTATAGTAAGCATGTACTGCCTTTTGGCTTGAATGGCATTGCCGCTCGTGTTGTTCTCAATTTCACAAACAAATTGCTGCGACATTTTTTTCTCCCTATATTTTAATTTTATTTAAATTGTGCCACATAAATAACGTGGATCATATTCGCTATTATTTATTATTTATTCACTAAACTCCCAGAAGTGAGGAAAATATAATATTATATACACACAGTAGTATCACAGATAGGATATATCACAATCGCTGTCTTAAAGCCATCTCTATACAACACGTCTTGCAACACGTCTACCACCCAGTCAAGATGCAAGATATTTTCGTACTTGATAACTCGAACGCGTTTTACAGTTATCTCAGCAATTATCAGATGCTAACCCAATGTTGAGTTAACATTGTGCCAATGTCAAAGACGTTGGCACAACGTTAAGTCACATTGAGTGAACGTCTGGTCCCTGCTCGATAGCGCCTTGGCGCATATAATTGCCCAATCTGCAATTATTGTGCCTTGTTACAGAGAATCATCAAATTCTCTAGATCACACGTTATCATAGCTGTAGGCCTAGTGGATCACGTAGCAGGTCCCTGGTCGTCATTATTTGATCAAGCGTCACGCCAATCGTTACTAGATCATAGATCATCATACACCAATATAATATCAACCCTTTATCCGCTAAGTTTTAATATTCAAATTTCCATCCATTTAACCCTTTAACCGCCGGTGCCGCATATATTCGGGTTTTCATTTTTTATTAGCACTATTAAATCCCACATTTTAAATATGGTAAAAATACAATGTGACATCAACCAGCCAGATTTGAAAAGAGTTGACCCCCATTTTGTCAAATCTGAATAATTTTCACTCACTTGAAGTTGTGGATCGCGTCAGCGAGACACAACTTCAAGTGGGTGAAAATTCAGATTGAATAATTTGGCGGTTAAAGGGTTGGAGTTGTGTCTCGCTAGCACGAGTGTGAGAAAATTACTCATATTTGTCTAATTTGGGACCAAGCATTTGCAAATTTAGAAGTCCAATATGTTTAAGCATTCATTACATTCCCAATAAGAGTATTGTATCGACTAATAAACAATTACAAATGATTATAGTCGTGTTTAGCGCTTAACCCTTTAACCGCCGGTGTCGCATATATTCGGGTTTTTATTTTTTATTAGCACATTAAGTACCACCTTTTAAATATGTTAAAAATAGAACGTGACGTCAATTAGCAATATTTGAAAACAGATGAACCTCCATTTTGTTAAATCTAAATAATTTTCACTCACTTGAAGTTGTGGGTCGCGTCAGCGAGACACAACTTCAAGTGGGTGAAAATTCAGATTGAATAATTTGGCGGTTAAAGGGTTAAGCATTCATTACATTCCCAATAACAGTATTGTATCGACTAATAAACAATTACAACTGATTATAGTCGTGCTTAGCGCTTAAGGGGTTAATATAATAGCCTACAATCATTATCTATAACCAGGCATGTTTGAGGACTAATTGCATCAGACTTACAGCAGATATAACCCACATGGGAAATATTTGCTCTGTGCAATAAAACAGTACATGACTGTAATAAATCGTCTTTCGTTTCATCATGTTTTACATAATACATCCAATCCAATACAGAAGGCAAGAAAGCATACTTTTGTATGTTTAATTCTGTGTGCACTTTAGAAAATTTTGTTTGGTAAAAAAATGACATGTCCTGAGTTGAAATATTCAATTAATTGAACATCTACTACAAATACTGCTGTGAAAAGCCAAAAGGAAATATTTGCTTATTACTTTATAAGATAAAAATTTCATAAAGTGAGGGGCACTTTATTTGGCGTGGAAAATGAAATGAATCGAGCTTTAGGCCACCATTGTGCACATATAGGCTAAACTGGGCCAGGAGAACCTCCTGAGGATGGTGAGATGATTGAGATGACACTGCCCTCCAGACACAGGATTCGAAATTCGAGCCCTGGCGGTCTGAGGCCGAGCACGCTACCTCTCGGTCACGGAGGCTCCCCACAATACTGACTTTCACACGTGGATGGGGAAGAAACATTTTTGTTTCTTTCAAACCGCCGAGACCGGGAACCGAACCCCGAACTCTGGCGTGAAGGGCAGCGGTGCTAACCACTACCCTAGGGCCCCCGCGTGGAACAACTTGCTTGCTCAAGTATGTAGCCCCCTCCCCCCCCCCCCCTTGTCGGACTGGAAAGCCACGAGTTAACACTTTAACCGCCAAATTATTTAACCTGAATTTTTACCCACTTGAAGTTGTGTCTCGCTGACGCGATCCACAACTTCAAGTGACTGAAAATTATTCAGATTTGACAAAATAATGGTCAACTGTTTTCAAATATTGCTGATTGATGTCACATTTCATCTTTAACATGTTTGAAAGGGGGTACTGAATGTGCTAATAAATACGGGAAACCCGAATATATTCGGCACCGGCGGTTAAAGGGTTAAGGGGATTAAACCATGTCATTTGAATAATTATATGCACGTCACTCGTGATATATGTCTTTGCGAAAATACCTTAGTCTTCTCTCTATTTGTATCACAATTACATGATGGGTGGTGATAAGCTGATCCAATCATGTGACACAACTAGTTACTCTTTAATTTGTGTGTGTGGGGAGCACACATGTAATTGCAGGTTACAAGAATTTTGCAACAACAATGTGTGTATCCTAACATTATTATGATGTTGTTTGAGGACGTAATTCACATTGTCACTGCCGATTATTCACATTGTCACTGCCGATTATTCACATTGTCACTGCCGATTATTCACATTGTCACTGCCGATTATTCACATTGTCACTGCCGAGCCGAATGAGATGCGCGTTAACCATTATCCAGCTATGCAATTTAATTTAAATTTCACCCCCTGAAAATGTGTCTCGCTGTCGCGACCCACAACTTCAAATGTGTGAAAATTATTCATATTTGTTTAATTTGAGAAGAGACATTTGCAAACCTTAATATTTAAAAACTAATGACTTAATAGCCTGACAAAAAACGGTCATAATCGTGATTAGCGATGAAAAGGTTAATTATGGTAATTACCATGATTAATGAGCTCCTACTGCGTACATTTACAACCGATCCTGGTAAAATATGGATTCTGATTAAGTTACTAAAATACTTCAGAGACATCTGGTGAGCGGTCAGCTGATATTGAAGCCCCTGTGAAAACTTATCACAGTGAATCATTTTTGAAAGTGATCAGAACATTCAGAACGTCTGCCATAATACCCGTCGACTTTTCACGGCAGAATAACTGATTCAGGCTCGAATGAATGAATGAATGAATGAATGAATGAATGAATGAATGAATGAATGAATAAATGAATGAATGAATGAATGAATGAATGAATGAATGAATGAATGAATGAATGAATAAATGAATGAATGAATGAATGAATGAATGAATGAATGAATGAATGAATGAATGAATGAATGAATGAATGAATAAATGAATAAGCGAATGCGGTTTTAGACAACTATTGGTCAGACATAGGCTAAACTAGACCAGGAGAGCGAGGATTGTGGGGTGAATCATATGACAGTGTGCGTATATATATATATACACTTCCTTTCAAACACCAGATTCGAAATTGGAACCTTGACGATCCTTTACGCTGACCCAATGTTGTGTAACTGTTGGCCCGCCGTCTTCGACATCGGTCCAACATTAACACAGCATCGGCTCGTGGTCTCGGAGGTTCCCCACAATGCTGATTTTTTGCGTGTGGGAGATAAGAGATAATAAATAAATAAGTGTTTAAATTTGAAAAGTACTACTTATATTGTCGTCTTTAGCACGACACAGGTTTCATCTCACATGGAACTGGTAGTTAAAATGTCATTCAGAAAAGTGTGAGAAATACGAAATTGATTTATATTTTTAACAACTGGCTTAAATTCAGATAAAAACGTTTTTTATTAAAAAGTGAGAAAAGTAAATACTCTTCGACTTTCACTAATCACTGTATATTAAAAATCAGGTGTAAAAGAGAAACGGGTAACGTTACGAATGTAATATTGTGAAGGAAAGTATATTAAAAATCAGATAAAGAAGAGAAACAGGTAACGCTAAGAATGTACTTATATAAAGGAAAGTTATAATCATAGCCAGCACTGCCAATCACTGGCTTGGATAATAGATAGAAATATGCACAGATGAGTATAAGAGAAAAGGGTAGGGAGTAGAGGTCACTAAGTAATATGGCAATGGACTCGCTGCTAGGGGGTACCTGTGGTAAGGGGGGAGGGGGGGGGGGGGTCCGTAGGTCTAGAATCCTAGTACTGACACCTAGCGTGTTTAACCTAACAGTTGACATGACGATAATAATTATATACTTGTACTTGAGTGTTGAAATGAGCCGATCTCTGAGTGTTTCACGTCGGCGATACACGTACATGTACAGTATCACAGGCTTATTTCAGCAATAAAGTATTGCAATATTTTTTTTGTAGAAACGTTTTTTAATTGATGTTCTTATTTTTTATTTTTTTGAGATGGGATTTTAACTAGAGACGTTGGGTTCTGATGCCGATACTCATGTGTTTGCAGTTGACGAGCCTAACTTATACTATGGTATTGACTATTTATCCAGGTAGCATATTTCGGCTGTGCGACGGCTATATGACCTGACATCAGTATTGAATTATTTCTACACTCTAACAACATAGGTTCTTTAGAAGGAACCCTTAAACATTATTATCATGCAACCCCTGGTGAACATTTGCAGGGTTCTCCCGGGGTTGCATGTTAATAGTACTGAATGGTTCTTTTTAAATAATCTATATTGTTTAGAATCTATGACCTGAGCACCACCAACAGGACATATAACTATGGCTAATCAACTTCCCATAACCCACAGGGCACACGACGTTGATTCGACTTCGTAACAATGTCGTGTGCCCAGTGGGAATATATTCAATTATATGTACGATAGTTTATACGTGTGGCTTGTAAAGCTACAATCACCCACGGTCACAAATTAAGTATTTTTAGCCTTTATATATCCACAGTGCTACTTTTATTTCCCTTGAATTATATATTATTTATTTTATTAAAAGCATGGATAGATGGTGGATGCATCGATGAATAGTTCAACGGATAAATAAACTGCAGAATCGTGTGCTATAAATCAATTTCATTATTGCATTATCCAGAAGATAATTGCTTATATAAGATAAATGTGTGGGTAGGTAGATATTTTGTCCCCTGGGGTCAAGAGGATCACCAGTACCCATTATTACATTTGTGAAATGTTAAAACTGGAAATATTTAACATAATTATCTTAAATTGCATAATTAGCCGTTGGCCACCAACTGCCCATGCGTGAGTGAAAGACTATTACTTCACATTACTGGTTGAATTATATCCGATTTAATCACATGATTATAATAATCAATTATCGTTTTGTCTGGCGGGACAACAACTGGCCAGACGAACCAGCAGTACCTGGAAGGCAATCTAAAACTGCGGCGTAGTTTAATATGTTATCATTACCCATCTGAACAACCTGTTACACCTGTTGTTTAGAAATCGATTATTGAAGTGCAATCGTAATTATTCGCTCAAGGTTAATTGCAGGCATCGTTGGAAATAAATGGATGACTGCAACATCGATGAAGTACAGGGTGTGCGGGAAATGTGGCGTAAGCATGCCGAGATCGATAATTAACCCTTTCAAGCCTGAATTTACCATCGGCATCTTCATACACTACAAGCCGCGAATTGCTGTCGCAATTCTCGACTTGTAGTGGATGAAGATGATTTGATGAGGTTTGAAAATCAAAGAAGACTGTCATGTATTGGTAAACCAGTTTCATGGAAATTTTCGTTATAAAACCCTTGGTTGTAGGAAAATTAAGTCTGTTTTCAGGGATGTAAAACGATGCTTTAATGCATCGTGAGAGCTGAAAGGGTCAAGTTTGTGATACCCAGCAAACGCGCACATGGATACAATGTTGGATCATTGTTTGTGTAGGTGTTGGCATACTTATCATGTAAGACAACATCAGATTTAGTGTTTAAAATAGTAATGTTTTAGTGTACATGCTACTTTGACAATATACACAGTAGATTATAAATTTTGTGCTATGTACACATAAAATACAGATAGCTGACAATTGTCTGTTATCAGTTCCCAGCACCAAAACCAGAGATAAATAGCTACAAGGTGTTCTACACCACGTAGCAAAAAAAACACTCTGGAAAGCGTAGAAACCTCATTAAAACCTCTGAATACTGTGATTGTTTATTATATAAAATGACATACAACTGAGGTATGTATAAAAAAGTAGTAAGAACGATATGGTACTTTTAATTATGACATCTACACATAGATATATCCCTAAATGAAAGTATTATTATTAACCTGGACTGCATCCAGCTTCTATAGCCGTCGCGCAGCCGAAAATGCTACCTACATCCTCAGGAGGTTCTCCTGACCCAATTTAGCCTGTATGGGCACAAAAGTGGCCTAAAGCCCGATTCATTTCATTTCATTTGCAGTTGACTGCAGAGTTAATAGTTTGTTACACAAGCCATACAGACTTCACTCCCATGGCGACGATCTCTTCTAGGAATATATATAATTTTGTGCATTTATGTGACAAGTTGTCCTAATGATTAAATATACAATAGACCCTGGTTCATGATCTAGATTTGTCGTTCAAAAGCAAACAACAGTAACTGCTCACTTGGAAAGTGAACAGTTACTTTTGTTTGCCTTTGTATTGCACACCTGTCGTGATTTAATTTTGCATAATGTCACAAAACTCTCGTGAGTTCCCCTAAGTGCGTGGCATTAATGTGCAAATTAGAAGAGGTGGCAAATGGAAGACTACAATCGGTCATCGTGCACTTCCCTGAAATTCTAGACACAGCTGGGTCAATACTGGACCAACATCTGATACATTATACCAACATCTAGATAATGTAGAATACGATGGCCTCACATAATGACAATTAACCCTCAAAGCGCTGAACTATTTTATATAAAACAAGTTTTTTTTTCAATTTGAAGAATCATCATTATTGTCTTAGTTAGCTCTTTCTGCTACATTTGCATACATCTGTTATTGGTCCGCGGCCATTGTGAATCATGTTCAATCCTTCAGTGTGGGAAATGTCTAAAGACTTCAGAATCTGAAGTCTTTAGACGTTAGATACTGACGTCTAAAGTCGATTCCCGCGCTGAAAGGGTGAATACCGAGGCCAGATAGGAGCCTGTGACCTTGATAGCGAATGAATGCCAACCAGATGTGTTACCAACTGTAACGTTTCAAATCCAGCGACAGTACATCTCGATAACATCAGAAAATGGTTGTGAAGTCACTGTTTCACAGATATCTAATCGATATCCGTGATTTCTGAAAAAATCGCACAAAACAATAAGATGGTAATGTCATTTACCATAAAATATTGTGATATTGAACTTGAACACGATTTGCAAATACCAGTTAACAAACATTAAAAATGTGCGCAAGGCATGCTGGGAGTCTAAGATAGGATTACTACAATTACTTGGCCAATATTATCGATAAACAAACTTATTTTACTCAGAAGCTCCTAATGAAAAACAAATATTGAATCCAAGCTTTGAAGTCGTTTTTTCTCAAAACTATAAATATGCACTTAACAGGTTATTGTACGGAGCCATTATTTCGGGGAAGCTGGCTCTCTCAGATATCGCACTTCTTGGTGGAGCTACGATCGCTATCAGCCATTTAAAATATTATATGTGTCCCATCTGCTAATAATAAAACGCATCAGCGCATTTTTCTAAAGTACAAAAATCATTTGCTAAAAAAAAGAAACAAGTAATAATGTATAATTATAATGATACACATTTGAAGGGGGTTAACAATCTTCAGCTTAGGGGCTGACAGATAGACATACATATATTTTATTGACACATATACGTATAAGTCATTGCATACTTAATTATCATAGAGATATATGGCCTACTTTCATAAAAATAATTTAAAAAATAAATTTTAAAATGTGTAAAATAATTATATATAACTGTGGTTTGAATAATCATGATTCTTATAACAGTTTCGACGATAATAGTCTATGCCATATTGAGGCTCTGAGGGTTATATAGCTATATGCCAAGTTGTATCATGCTGCGTCCAATGGTTGCTTATGAAGGTCTACTTGAAATATTACATCACGATTTGTTTTATAAACTTGGGTTCCAGTAATAATTTATGGGGGGAATTAGGGCAAAGATAAGAGGTAAAGCTATCGCTGGAACAGTACGAACTATTATGTTGGCATTGTTTTTGCAGTATTTATTATTTTCGTTATTTGAATTAACGGCTTCATTTATATCAACTTCATCAGTTCATTAAAACATATTTTAATAAACAAAATTGGCAGCCATCTTGAATTTGATAGTGAAATAAGTGTCAAAATATCAAACTGTCCTCAGAATTGACCATCGCGAAAGTCAAAATATCCAAAAAAAATGTATTTACACAACTTTTTTTATAGCTGGCATGGCTCAAAATGTATTTTTTTCAAGATGTCGCCAGCCACCATTATGGATTTTCGCCTGACACGAATTTGCAAGGGACAGTGAGCCATATATTAATGCTCGTACAAGTCAAATCAATCGTCCAAATATCTTAGACAGAAAGTGCTCATGAAAGGTAGGGTTTTCACAACAGTATACGAATACAAGGTTACGTCCTTTGTTCAAAGCAAATCAAATCAGTTGCATCCCATCCCAATGTTGGCTCAGTTTGGGTCAGCGTCGCTGACGGTGGTCCGACATACTGGGTTGTGGCAAATGGGTGATCACGCACAAACGATGTGTGCCCTATGACTCATATTTGAAAAAAAATCAATTATCAGTTAGCAATTTTCACCCACTTGAAGTTGTGGGTCGCGGTAGCGACACACAACTGCAAGTTGTAGGCAAGTCAATAATTTATTCGGTTCGTGGCTTTATCCAACCATGCAGACATAACATTTTCGGTACGAGATGTAGGGTTTCAGGGCGTGTTTTACTACCATGACCTGTGACATTACTCACCACTTCACTCGTGATTCCATGTACTCCAACTAACTGTGATTAACACCACGTTAAATGTTGTCAAGTTAGTAGGTTCTGAGAAGTACACTGCAAAGAAATCTAACAGCAGTTACTGCTGTTTGACTCTCCACGCCGATACTCCAGGGCCAATATTTTGCAATTCATGGCCATTAGAGACCTGCATTTTCGCACTTAAAGTCATTATTGTGTTCGTTTATCTTTAGATACATGAAAACATAAGGGTGCTAGTGTTTCACTGGATTATTTTATTACTTATATTTTTGCTCAACACCTCACCATCTTTATCCATAAATTGAGTGTTCCAAAGTGACATTGCGTTTGTTCCTGGTTAACCCTTAAGGCGCTGAAATATTTTTTTTATAAACCATGGAGACCAAAGAGTTTTTTTCAATTTGAAATCTTTCTAATGTCTTAATTAGCCCTTTCGCTTGATTTGAATACCTATGTTATGGATTTACGGCCGTTATAGATATGTTTACTCTTTTGGTGCGGGGATGGACTTTAGACGGCAGAATCTGACGTCAACAGATGACAGATTCTGACGTCTAAAGTCCATCCCCGCACTGTATAAGGATTAAAGTGTAGCCCATTTGTAGGAGCGGAGGAAATAATCACCCTGATTTGTAAATACTTTTCTAGAAAATAAGCAGTTTTACTAAATCTGAGTGGGTTACTGCACGCACAGAGCAGCACAAGTCCTTGAATCAATGTTGGCTTGATGTGGGGTCAGCTGTCGTAGGCAATGGTCCAACATTAAGCCATCATTGATCCGACGTGCTTTCTTAACACCACACGTTCCAACAGAATTTCTTTTCTTTGTGAAAGAATAATCAGGTGCTGGCATCCAACCGCCGGCGGCAGGCAATTTGCATAGGGCAAGAATGAGTAGGGCGGATGAAATGGGGGGTTTTAGGGCGCATTTCAGTTCGTACAGCTCGTTCCTTGCCTGTCAGCCTTAATGCGATAAGGTATTGTAGGCGCTGTCAAGAAGCGCCTTGTCGCCCACTATTGAAATAAAAAAGCCGAAGAGAAAGCAGTCAATTGTCCCAAAAATGTAATTAGCTGGCGAGAGTCTAGTCGGAGTGCAAGAGATAGATTTGTTCCGTGGTCCTTCATCCCTATTATCCGTGTCGCTGTTTTATCGTGCAAATGTAAACAGCAGTAACTGCTTACTTTTCTAGTAAACAGATACCCCTGTTTGCCTTCCCACAATAGTGTTGGCGTCTGAAGATGAATTATTACCACCAAAAAATATCTGCCGAAATACCACTCTGGCTGCCACATTTCAATTAAAACCAGATGAAGACTGTGAAGTGGTAATCAGCCCTGATTAGGATCGGGTAGGTGTCGAGTATCCAAGCGAGCACCAATCATCAACCCCGTGTAGTATGTTTACGTTACGAATAGGAATACAGATCATGTTGTTGGCAAACACCCGCACCAGATTCACGGATGAGAATTGAGCATTGTTTTCTGCAGATCCGCTACTTAACTATTAGCTGGTAACAGCCCTAGTAAGTCCCGAGCATCTCTTCACATTTCACTCAAAATGAGGTGAGAAAATTCTCACCTTAACCCTTTAACCGCCGGTGCCGCATATATTTGGGTTTTTATTTTTTATCGGCACATTAAGTACCACCTTTTAAACATGTTACAGATAAAATGTGACATAAATCAGCAATATTTGAAAACAGTTGACTTGCATTTTGTCAAATCTGCATAATTTTCACTTACTTGAAGTTGTGGATCGCGTCAGCGAGACACAACTTCAAGTGGGTGAATATTCAGATTGAATAATTTGGCGGTTAAAGGGTTAAATGCCCTGTGAATTGATTTCAGTTTATCAATATAATTAAAGTATATATCACAATGAACTATCTCAGGACATAGCACATTATTTTAGTCCACCAGTTATCAGTTATTTTCAAAAATAAAAACTTAAAATGTGCACATTTTTTGGGCTGGGCGGATCTCCCACCTCATGACTTCCCACACAAAAACAGCCCATTATTGAATCTGAATTAACATTGGAACTGCATCGGGTATATGTTTCATGTTTCTTGTATTTTCACATGAGCTGAACTAGATTTCTATTCATTTCAATATGCCCGCATCGACAGGGTGAACAAGTGGCGAGTGAATGCTAGACGCTGGCGGTGATGGCCATCAATTCTAATGCTGCACCTGCATTCAGGCAGCGTTGGACCGGTGTTGCGTGTTGACTTTGGTCAGTTTTATAAAATCATACAATACATCATCAGCTACATGTACATGTACATGTATTATAACCAGCCAAGCATGTATCCACCTCTTGACGTCACGAATTAGCTCCGCCCCTACTTTGGCTTTTGGGAAAATCGTTCCCAGTGGTTTAAAAATGGGAGCTGAGCACTCTAATATTTTGAATGAATGAATAAATGAATGAATGAATGAATGAATGAATGAATGAATAAATAAATGAATGAATGAATAAATAAATGAATGAATGAATGAATGAATGAATAAATGAATGAATGAATGAATGAATGAATGAATGAATGAATGAATGAATGAAAGAATGAATGAATGAATGAATGAATGGATGGATGAATGATTGAATGAATGAATGAATGATTGAATGAATGAATGAATGAATGAATGAATGAATGAATGAATGAATGAATAAATAAATGAATGAATGAATGAATGAATAAATGAATGAATGAATGAATGAATGAATGATACTAGTGTTCTCGCCATGACATGATTGTGTTATGGCAGGACGCCGGACAGATGACAATTAAATATTCAGATTCCGGTGGTCACGTGATCAGCATATGACGACGTCATACGAGTGATCATGTGGGAGGGTCACGTGATTAGGACGGAAGTGGCCAAGGACGGAAGAATACGCGAGTAAATATGCACGTCCTCAGCATCCGTTCCAACTCTTGGAACAAGATATATGGCATGCCAACGAATGGCAGAGAGGGAAATCCCCCGCGAAATATTATTTTGTGATGAAGACATTCCCATTGGGACAACAACGTTGATTTAACGTTGATGCAACGGGAATGTATAACTTCAGACAATGAAAACACTTTGAATAGCCCACAAATTATTTATAAGGTGTGACAAAAATATTATGTCCCTACCGTTTCACTACAAACAAGCTAAATACATTGGAAGTCCCTGCATTTTTTATTGGATGTAACAAAATGTTGACATAGACGGAGTAAACATTACTGTAATTTGATTTCATTTTTATAAGTTGCGACAATCGTATTTTTAGAAGCCCATACTGCTCCGCGAAGACAAAATGCAGTATATGCTTTTTTACAAGTCGACGGATATGGACCTACTGTCTTTTGGAATTGCAAAGCGGTATACGTGTCTACACGGACTATTCTAAAAGAAGAACTAACACAAGTTTAATAACTTTAACATATAAATAAGAATATGGATGGAGCACAGTCTAAAATCCAAAGTGTATCAAAAATTAGTTCAGATACAAGTAAAAATAGCTATGTTAAATTATTTAATATAGTATACACGTTTTGCTATCCAGTTTACCTTATTTAATCATAACAGGATATTAGTAAATAATAACAATAATAGAAATAGTAATAAAGCACTACGAAATTAAACAATATTGTGAAATAATAGGAATTAAAAACAATAATTTATTAAAGCGAGAATGTATCGTGATACCACTTATATTGCTGCTGTCAAATTGTTGTGTTGTGAGTAATGTCATAATGACAAAATGCGACCGTTGACCTGTCCCTGCGGGTAAAATAATTAAAGTCTCACTCAACTAATTCCCGCTGCCATTATACATTTACCATGTTTACAAGACGTTGTTTTAAATTAATTATTTGTGTCCCACGATACTACAATATGACTGTATGATGTATGTTGACATTTTGCTGCTGAAACAAACGGTACAAGTATGGTATTCTACCCCCGACCAATGAAAGATGGTCTCAGTCCGTCGCATGACAAAATTATCCAATCACCGCCGTCAATCAGCTGTTATTTAAATCATGGTTACAATACCATACATGGAAATTCATGTGAAGTCAACGATAAAACCGCGCTGATTGGCTGATTTTATCATGTGACAGGCTACGCACAGATAATCAGTCTACCTATAATTTAATTGTGTAGTATTACTATCAGTAAGAGCAAGGTATTTTGGTAATAGTAAGTAATTAACCCTGGTTGATACATAGACAATATTACCCGGTGTTTTCAGTATTGGCACTAGTATTTTGTTGAGGTGGCCAGTATTTTGACGAGGCCGGAGGCCGAGGCAAAAATACGGCCACTGAGACAAAATAATAGGGCCAATACTGAAAACACAAGGGTAATGTTGTATTTATTATATATCTTGTAATTCTGTTTTGTCACACGAATAGGCCTTCTTCTTCTTCTATAACGTATGCCTACCCCACCATTTGTCCCACTGGTGACCATTGATCTCTGGTCGGGTCAACTCGCTGTTGCGCGACCTCAGGAACCGGGCTATTCTACACATCACTAAATCTCTAACGTTTTAGGCCTGGCCATTAGGCCAACTGATAGTCCTAAACTCAGGATAGGCATATAGGCTAGGTTATGTAGGCCCTACCTGTAGCGTACTGATGACAGGTATGAATTTAAAAACATAATACACGATATAGGGAAGACTATAGGCCTAGGCCCCTACACCATGTAGGCTACACCTTACAACCTGTTTGTAGCCCGTGACTAGCACCCGCATATCTGATAGCAGTGAGCAGGGGGTGTACACCTGAATGTACGCTAATAACGCACACGTCGCGTGTCTACAGGCTTCACAGTGGGTTAACGGACTGTTATCAACTGGCCTGCTAGCTGGCTGATGTAGGCCTAGACATTGTTTTCTACTGATTAACATTACATGGCTAACTAAGCATAGACTAGATACACAAACACAAGCAGAAGCCTAAAATGTGTTTTCATTGAAAGATTACATCATAGAAAATAACATAACATAAACCTTGAATAAATCGGAATACAAATCACCACGTTATTAATATTTTCACATCGCAAGTGAGCGCGGAATCAACATGGCGGCGAAATGAAATGTCGCACTGTCCCTGATCCTTATTGCACAGGGCAGAAACTATGTTATTAGGGCAAATAACAGCATAGGTATTTAATAAGACGCGTTATTATATACCTATGCTGTTATTTGCCCTAATAACATAGTTTCTGCCCTGTGCAATAACAGTTATTTTGGCTGGCGTCGTATTATCTAGCTTCTACTATTTATCATTATCCATGGACAATTAGCAGGATTAGGGCAAATACTGAAATTATACTTATTTGACTGGGTTTTTCGTATTTGCCCTAGTTTGGCGTTTGTTATTGACTGTTTAGCGCTCGGATTGACCTCATTCAGGATCAGGGACAGTGCGACATTTCATTTCGCCGCCATGTTGCTTCTGCGCTCACTTGCGATGTAAAAATATTAATAACGTGGTGATTTGTATTCCGATTTATTCAAGGTTTATGTTATGCTATTTTCTATGATGTAATCTTTCAATGAAAACACATTTTAGGCTTCTGCTTGTGTTTGTGTATCTAGTCTATGCTTAGTTAGCCATGTAATGTTAACCAGTAGAAAACAATGTCTAGGCTTACATCAGCCAGCTAGCAGGCCAGTTGATAACAGTCCGTTAACCCACTGTGAAGCCTGTAGACACGTTCACTCGTGTCACCAGTGTCTCCATCTCTACTTCAGACACTGGTCATCTTCCCCAGATCAACTAATATTAACCACCAGGGGACAGAGATTTCACAGCCACTCTCTGTACTGCCGCATCTAGGTTCGTGGGAAAAATCCCGCTTCTTTCAGAATGATGGCCTTACAGAGTGCAAAATAACTTGATTCATGTTATTACCATTGACGCTTCTGAAAATGAGATAAAAATATCTAGGCTGAATATACACTGATATATACCGTATGTAGTAAAAATTGTGCTTAGCTCATACTTTTAAAAACTCCAATTAATTAATTATCAATAAATATAAAATTGAAAGGGGAACACTCATGGATACCCTCAGGTTTGTATGACGAGCACTGCGTGCACAAATTCCCATGTGTTGGCAGCGGATGGGCAGGTGTGCATTTAAACACAACTGGCCAATCACGATCTACCTCACCGCTGGTGCCTGATTTATGAATTGCTGGCTGCTGGTTGGCAGACGGTGACGTAACAGACGACAGAGACCCCTGGTGTTGGATATGTGTAAAAGCCCCACAAAATCTCAGTGGGTGACTGTGACACTCACTGATAGCTGAGTGTAGTAGACACGCGACGTGTGCGTTATTAGTGTACATTCAGGCGTACACCCCCTGCTCACTGCTATCAGATATGCGGGTGCTAGTCACGGGCTACAAACAGGTTGTAAGGTGTAGCCTACATGGTATAGGGGCCTAGGCCTATAGTCTTCCCTATATCGTGTATTATGTTTATAAATTCATACCTGTCATCAGTACGCTACAGGTAGGGCCTACATAACCTAGCCTATATGCCTATCCTGAGTTTAGGACTATCAGTTGGCCTAATGGCCAGGCCTAAAACGTTAGAGATTTAGTCTTTAGATTATGTGAGGATGTGTAGAATAGCCCGGCTCCTGAGGTCGCGCAACAGCGAGTTGACCCGACCAGAGATCAATGGTCACCAGTGGGACAAATGGTGGGGTAGGCATACGTTATAGAAGAAGAAGAAGAAGGCCTATTCGGGTGACAAAACAGAATTACAAGGTATATAATAAATACAACATTACCCTTGTGTTTTCAGTATTGGCCCTATTATTTTGTCTCAGTGGCCGTATTTTTGCCTTGGCCTCCGGCCTCGTCAAAATACTGGCCACCTCAACAAAATACTAGTGCCAATACTGAAAACACCGGGTAATATTGTCTATCTACACAGTCTGTTGTAGGCATACACAGGCTAGCTGTGTATCTAGTCTGGCAGTCATCTCCCGCTGCTGACCAATCAGCCGAGGCCGCCGGGATACCCGCTCCCTGAGTGGACAGGATCTCGGCGGGCTTGCGCGGGGTTTACAACCGCCTCCCCTTGTTATCACCGCACAGTGTGTTGTATCGCAGCAGAATATTTTATTTTTAGTTTTCATTCCAAAAAATGTACCATATTTTGATCAGATTGTATGATAGGGCTGCCTTCACCTGTCCCTTGGCAGCTGAAGGCGTGTGTTTGATCTAATAAGCGATTGATATACTGCCACTAATATGTGTGTTTTGTTGGATGAACCGATGGCTATTTACAGCGGATTAACCCTTTAACCGCCGGTGCCGCATAGATTCGGGTTTTCATTTTTCATTAGCACATTAAGTACCACCTTTTAAACACGTTAACGATAAAATGTGACATCAATCAGCAATATTTGAAAACAGTTGACCTCCATATTGTCAAATCTGAATAATTTTCACTCACTTAAAGTTGTGGATCGCGTCAGCGAGACACAACCTCAAGTGGGTGAAAATTCAGATTGAATAATTTGGCGGTTAAAGGGTTAACGGTAGTGACCATCTGATTCTCATGTTATCGTCTATATGCCACTGTCAACTCTTTCGCAGTTTGAGTTTTACGTAAAATTGTCGGTACATCCATTTGCCTCACTCAAATGTTTAATAATTTTTTTTTTCAAAATCTGCAGCCACTTTAAATCAAGTATTTCCTTTAAGAAAATACAATCAGATACGGTGTGTTGACTTTTTAAGCACGCACACTCAACGTTCATGTCAATAGCACAGCCTCTCCTGCTTATATAATTGCATAATCGCCTCTTTAAGGATAATGATTCTCCTTGGTGGGATAAGAGCCCTTGACAGAATGCGTCCTACTGCTCTCCATCTTGACCATGACCCCCTGAAACCATGAATGATAATCCGAGCAAACACTTTACATTACCTGTAACTAAGTTGCTTTAACGTTTGGCCACCGTCTGCAACGGTCGCCAAACATTAAACCAACTTCGCTTTTCCACTTTTGGGACAACAGCCGATCCTCGTCAGCACGTCAGACAAATTAAATCACGCCCGTCCCTTTAATAATTGAATATCAGACCCCGCATAATGTGGATTATCCGGGACGTCTCTGTCAAAGCAGGCCGACTGGTAGTTCAAGGGCAGAACGCTCACTTTGAAAAAACGGGACGTCTGTGGTTGATGCAGTTTTCGGCCAAATGTGGATCACGTATTTTTATCTGGGACTAAGCTGGGAATTTGACGATCCAGGTACCTTAGTAGTAGCTTTCTGTGGCTCTCTCTTCACCACAACGTTGGTCCAACATTCTACAAATGGTATAAAAATGTACTGTCAGGTTTAAATCCCGCCAGCGCCAATAAATCAATCCCTCAAGCCCGACGTCGCTGACATACACGTCACCTTGTAGATATTTGTACGTGTACTATGTTAATCATTTTGTATTCGATTTGAAGTGTAATTCTTCAATCAATATATCAGATATATCAGACACTTAATTGTATAGTGCCTAAATCCTAAAAAAACGATTATCTTAAGTATTAGCACATAGCAATCTAAGTCCGTGTAGAGCTCGGACCTAACGTTTATGACGCTGCAATCTAGGCATGCTTGGAAATTCACCAGGCGACCTCACTTGTCTAACTATGTGCATGGCATGGGGAACCTAAAACACATGTAATGAGGGTGATTTATCCTCGTCACAACCGTTTCTGAACTAAAAATAGAAAGGCTCGGATGAATATGAGACTCGCGGTATTTTTCAGGATGAGTTCGGAAACTCAACTTAGTTCACATCAAACTATGAAATCTGGTAAATACTCCTCAGGACGTTTAGAAAGGTTACTAATTCCCATGGTAATATATCCTTTACCCCTTTACATATTAATCACTCTTAATGTGTGTAAAGGCCTATTGAATGCTTCTACGAACTGTCTTTAGTTATTTTGATATATTCTGTGTGAATTGACATACTGTTGTATTCTCGAATTCTCTGGATCTCAAAAATACAATTTTTTAAGAATTTTTTTTCGAAAATTTGAATACCTAATTAGCATATTCAAAATGGCTGCCGATTACCATAGCAACATCACGTTGACCATTTAAATATGGTGTATTATGGTTATATACTGTGTGTGTATTTTTGGGATATATGGGACAAGTATATGACTTCCCTCTAAAATTATTGATATTAGACGTATGAAAATATGTCTCAAAATCGCAAAAAATCGTCAGATCACACAGACTCCAATGTCTACACGGCTGGACTGATATGAGTTAAGTCATAGCATGATCATGTGTCATGGTACAAGGCAAAGCAAACGCGTCAACAGGGATCCAGATTGATGAGGAGCTAGGACAAAGTAATTTCCGGAATGTTAAAATTGTTTGTGCATTTAGTAGCAAGAGCACAAGCAGAGCGTTTCAGTGGGAAGGGCTGCGATTGAGAAAACTCTTGACCCAGTGTTATAGTAGGAAAACATGTTGGAGTTCAAACGTATGCGAATAAAGTTTACGAATGAAAGCAAATAAAGTTTTACATTCTTTCCAGTGCTGTGTTGTAAATCTTAATAATATTATTATAAAACACAGCTTCAACGTATACCGTATGGAATGATCAACGGGAATAAACCTGTACTTTATTGTCTTTACTAAATCCATTTAAACACTTTGGTTATTGGTTAATATTAGTTATTGGTTAGTTATTAGTCTCGGTCGTTTTAGATTCAATCTTTTTATTCCATTGAGTTGTCACAGGGGAAAAGTACGGACGGATCATCCAATCTACAAAAGAAAAAACTGGTACAGATAACAAGCCTCGTTTCTGGTCGTCCCTGAAGGACACAGAGGCGCGTGCGCGAAATACAGAGCGGAAGCACTGTCACTTAGCAAACACGAGACATACACCATACAGTGTCTGTTGTGTTGGGCTAAGTATTGGGACACTGTCTGCGACGTTAGCCCCATAATTTAGCTCACATAGGGTCAACGAATTGCAAATGGCGCTAGGTATATGATGAAAGATTAACGTTGGTTTCGCATTGGGGAGACCTCTGCGACATTTGACCAGAATTAAGCAACCTAGATTAACCCTCATAGCGCAGGGATAGTCTTCATACGTCAGGATATGACGTCTGTAGACGTCGGATGCTGACGTATAAACAGATAAATTAGACAATTCCCACACGAAGGAATTAAATAGTTATTATGATCGTAGACCCATAACATATGTATTCAAATGAAGCGGAAAGATATAACGAACACATTTATTTCAAAATGACAAAACCCTTTAGTCTCCATGGTTTAAACAAAAACACTCCAGCGTTGTAAGGGTTAAGCTACTGGTGCTGAATAATTAAAGCATGCATTGTGGAAAAAATGATCAAATTGTTCATTGTCATTGACCAATAACATCTTATTGTCAATATTGTCGTTAACATGTTTCACATGCAATAAAGCTATTGTGATTTCGGATGAACAGAGATGATATTTTGAACTAGGCAAACTTATCATAATTTCCTTAGATGGAGTCATTATATCTCGTAAACATTTTGGCGCGTGGAAAAGATTGATTTATGGGCTCTAAGCAGGGGAAATGAATTAGGCTAATCAAGGGAAGTCCATCAGAATAATTAAAATGCTCATTGGTCACCCCCTATGAGGCATAATTATGCTTGTACAATGCTTGTGCAATAGCAATTAATGTGGTCCACATGGCCATGACACCTGCACATAAATGTACATACATACATACATACATACATGTAGGTGTTGTACATTGGTGTACCTTCCTTTTCGTTGCCACATCGTTCCTGGTTTTAAATTATATGACGGGTTCTGTTCTGCTTGATATATATAAACTCAGATTCAGGGTTCGAATCCTGATTGGACCTGATTTAGTAGACAAGGGTAGAGTTTGGCATGGTAGTATCAAAACATCTACACGTGTTTGTAATCGTGCTTTTGCATATAAAGTGTTGTAAGGAATGGAGAGTACAGTCCCAGCAAACACGGGACATTGCACCAATGTTGGCTCAATGTTGGCCCGCCGTCTACGACGTCGGCCCAACATTGAGCCAATATTGGTTCCGTGTTTTGTGTTTTCTGGGGTGGTGTATGTGGTACCGTGACCTATACATAATAACTAAAGTCATCCGAAAGAAGTTGGGAGTAACGAAGTTGCGAGAGCAAACTTAAGACGACTGTTTCTGACGTCTAAAGTCGATCCCCGCACTGCAAGAGTAAAATATTTATAATGGACACTCATAACAAAGGTATTCAAATGAAGCGAAAAGAGCTAATTATTTAAAAAATTTGATCATTTCAAATTTAAAAAAAAAAATTGATCTCCATGGTTTATACAAACATATTTCAGAGCTTGAAGTACTAAGTATCTATATGGTAACTTGCCCAGAGGCCGACAATTTGGCCTTGTTTTACGCATGTTATAGTTACTAATACAGAGCTAATGTTTTGAAAACTATTTCTAGTTACTTTGTGGCAATTAGGATAAACCATGTAAACCGCTTCATTCTTTTATGTATACTTTTTTTTTAATAAATGTGTTTTACAAAAGAGGTTCAATACAAATAATAGGCAGGTACATCATAGGTGTCATTTCTGTTTAAAAAATCGTGCTCCTTCGTGTTATTTATTTTTGTTATTTCAATATTATGATGCTGGTTTGTGGGCTATTATTGCCTAAAAATAAAATAAAAACAGATCACCACCTTTTTGCCATGTAAAAGACCTGTAGGAATATTACGAGAAAAGAGGGGCAATGTGCCCCTGCTGCAGCAGGCTTTCATTGTAAAAATGTCCACATACTGGACTTGAACCCTATCATTGAGGGCAACATACCCAGCCTCTCTTCTGACCAGAATGTAGAACATAATCATTGAAACAGGTTTGCGTTTAATTAATTGAATTAATTAATTGAATCAATAACTCTAATAACCTGCATGTGTTCTTACATTTATGCCCCTGATCTCCCTGATGAACCAAATTTAATTGATAATTTATGAGCTTCGTCGTTTATTTTGCATTCACTAACTCTTAACCCTTTAACCGCCGGTGCCGCATATTAGGGTTTTCATTTCTTATTAGCACATTAAGTACCACATTTTAAAAATGTTAAAGATAAAATGTGACATCAACCAGCAAGATTTGAAAAGAGTTGACTCCATTTTATCAAATCTGAATAATTTTTACTCACTTGAAGTTGTGGATCGCGTCAGCGAGACACAACTTCAAGTGGGTGAAAATTCAAATTGAATAATTTGGCGGTTAAAGGGTTAATTTAACTATATTTTATGCTAATATATGATAACATAATGTGCGTCATAATATTATGTCTTCCATACCCGCATTTGAATTAGTGACCAGCTTTGTATGTGTGGTCAACTTGCTGACCATGCTGATCTGCTGATGGATTTTTGAAATGTGTGTTTCTTGACCCTTTGAGCGCAAATAACGATAATTAACACCTTACCAGCTTACACGTATTTACCATCCTGTAGTCTGCAGTTGTATTCGTTTCCCACTCTACTGGGAAATACACCCTGCAGATGACAGGATTGTATTTACTGACATAGGCCTATATCCATCAGCGGTTCATATGTGATTTTTTACCCCTCAGCCATTAAAGCAACCCCTTGGGATGACATCAATTTTCGTTTTTAATTCCGTACTGAAGTAGTGTATCCCACGGATCATGTTTTTATTTTTTTCAGAATTTTCAATTTTTACAAATATTTTTAATCAACATTTCTATGAAACCAGAAGTAACCCAAACAAACTATGTGTATACCTGAAGGACGATTGAATGTTTTCACAGCATCGGGCCACATGCTGATGGCATCGGCCCAGCGTTGGGTAGACAATCAGTGCTGCAGGTGTGTCCTCCCGTGTCCTGACACAAATGCATTCGCGCATATCATTGAAAAGTTTAAGAATAAAAAAGTTAGTCTCTTTTTAAAAATTGTGGCTCTTCGCAGCAGCTCATGTGGTGATTATTACGGAAATATCATTTTGATACCAATTTAAATCGATTCTGTGATGTTTTGTTGTAGCAAAAGCATCGAAATTATACAAGATAGATCTAACAGGAAGTCCTTGCGCTGGCTGTAACAAGGCTCTTCTCAAAAACGAGGTCAATTTTTTTCTAGGTCGCCTGGGGGAGAGTGGGGCAAGAGCTTATTCTAGGCTAAAATAGCAGAAAAGCAAGCAGATTCACATACCTTTTTTATTTTGTATTTTGAAAGAGAACAGCAGGATGGTTAAAATGATATATAGGGTTATTTACATTTCCCCATTTTAGGAGTACTGGGAGGCCTGGGCGTAGGGGTCATAATACATGTAAGTCTATGGGACGGGTATTATGTGTGGTGAGACGTTAAGGCCATAGTTCCAGAAAACACATTTTCGCGCCTGTGGGATGTTTTATTGCTACTAGACCATTAATTTTGCTCATTTATTATCACCAGGCAGCCAATTCAGCGAAAAAAATATAATATAGGCATGTTTTCTAGCGAATTTAACGAAACTAATTTGATAATGTTCAATTATGGCCTATATACCAAGCATTTGTCCATAAAGCACTGAAACAGTTGTAAGTTCAACTTGTTCCTCCACTTCCCCGCATTGCTTTTCTTGTCCTTTGGTATTTATACCCCTTTTGTTTGTGTGTATAATGTCCGTACATCACTAGTCTGAAGAAATAAAGTCATTCATTGTCTAATTTCAAGACGAGTCTCTGAAAAAATAGACAATTCCATACAGATGCTTCATGAAAATGGAAAATTATGTTGTAATATCAAAAAACGGGCCATTTCTCGCGACCTAGTAAAAAACAGGGGAATTTCATTTTGCGTTTGTGTGCGTTCTGCTCATCAGAATTGGACAAGGTTTTCTTTTTCGATTTCAGAATAGAATTTATTTTCCAGATCACTTGAAAAAATATTCCATAAACAATATGGTCTCTTTCTAAAAATTGTGGCTCTTCGCAGCAGCTCATGTGGTGATTATTACGGAAATATCATTTTGATACCAATTTAAATCGATTCTGTGATGTTTTGTTGTAGCAAAAGCATCGAAATTATACAAGATAGATCTAACAGGAAGTCCTTGCGCTGGCTGTAACAAGGCTCTTCTCAAAAACGAGGTCAATTTTTTTCTAGGTCGCCCGGGGGAGAGTGGGGCAAGAGCTTATTCTAGGCTAAAATAGCAGAAAAGCAAGCAGATTCACACACCTTTTTTATTTTGTATTTTGAGAGAGAACAGCAAGATGATTAAAATGATATATAGGGTTATTTACATATCCCCATTTTAGGAGTGCTGGGAGGCCTGGGCGTATGGGTCATAATACATGTAGGTCTATGGGACGGGTATTATGTGTGGTGAGACGATAATAAACCAATAATAGCGGCGATTGCTCTGATCTTACCGTCTGATACGTTGGATTATGTGATGTAAAGTGCTGAATATTGCTGACTTGTTTTGTTTACATGGCAATAGACGACCTGGAAATACAACTATTTCACTCTTTTTCGGTGCTTTAAAATTGTTTTTCGACTTTTTCTTATTTTCAGTTAGGATCAGTAGGCCTAGGCTATATAGCTTTATATAAATTAAATTTTTCAAAATTGACAACATTGACAATGTCTCATCCCAAGGGGTCCCCTTAAGGCTGTGGGGTATATTGATCACCGTAGGCGGGCGGGCGATCGGGCGGGCGGTGCAGATGCTTGCAAGCGCGATAACTTCATAACGCCTTGACTTAGAACCTTCATTTTTTTACCTCATGTGTATGTCACTAATCTAAAGGTCAAGTTTGACATTCAGTGACTTTGACCTAATTTCGGGGTCACTAGGTCACGGAAACTAAAATGGCTTATAAGCGCGAGAACTTCACAACGCCTTGACTTAGGGCCTTCATTTTTTTACCTCATGTGCATGACACCAATCTGAAGGTCAAGTTTAGGTGTAACACATGTGCATAAATTTATAATTCTTGATGTTGATGGACAGAGCATACGGCTGAGGGGTCCTGCCATCAATTGATGGCTATTTTTGTATTCAAGCGGGGTATAGTTAGGGGTCTTAAGCCTCTGGTCACCTACTAAACATGGTTATGGCCAGACTGAAGATTCACTTACTTATCAGTGAGTGCCACAGTACGTCACCTGTAGAGACATGTGTGACACGAGTGAGGACTCGAGAAGGTTGCAGGTTTTTTTCGATGGTCGTTGACTTCATATTTTGCTATAAAATAGCATACATCAGACGAAACACTTCCCTGGTAACCTGATCTTGGAGAAAAAGTACCACCCCTAACAATCATCCCAGTCATTCCAATCAGCCGGGCGGGGGCCCTAGGGTATTGGTTAGCACCGCTGCCTTTCACGCCAGAGTTCGGGGATCGGTTCCCGGTCTCGGCGGTTTGAAAGAAACAAAAATGTTTCTTCCCCATCCACGTGTGAAAGTCAGTATTGTGGGGAGCCTCCGTGACCGAGAGGTAGCGTGCTCGGCCTCAGACCGCCAGGGCTCGAATTTCGAATCCTGTGTCTGGAGGACAGTGTCATCTCAATCATCTCACCATCCTCAGGAGGTTCTCCTGGCCCAGTTTAGCCTATATGTGCACAAAGGTGGCCTAAAGCCCGATTCATTTCCTTTTTATATTCCAATCAGCCGACTAACCGATCAACCAAAACCAACCAACGACTCAGCCAGCCAATCAAAAAATCAGCCCCACCAGGCAGCTCGCCAATCTACGGAACTTTCAAAGGGATATTTGTAATATTTATTTTTCAGGTGTCTCTTTAAAGGCTTCATACCAATCAGTCACTCGTACACATCAGTATGCACTATCATTAAAGCACGCATACCATCACCAAGAAGTATTCACTTATTCTAGTAGTACTGGCAATGCTTTTCGTGCCATTTGTCACTCTTCTGTATCTGTTGTCTGGGCCACTGGGACTGGCCGGCCCAGAAAATATCTCGGCTATTTTGCCAAAATGTTTATCCGAGGTCACAGTCTCAGCCTCATTCACTACCTCTGTGGAATGAATCCAAGGATGTATGCACGTCATGCGAGATGTCCTGTCTCAGTGGTGGTCCAATGCTGTGCCGACGTCGTGAGACGTTGGCACAGCATTGAACCACCACTGAGACAACATCTCGTTCATGTTGCTTTACATCACAGGGAATGCCGAAGAAGTCACGATAAGAAAACCCACGCAGATGTCCCGCATCCGTGTGACCTATATCTGGAACACCTGATTGGTGGAGATGCAGATCTGGTCCAATGAGGAATGGATAACCCAGGTCGATCTAATAGCGGGAACCGCCCGGAGCGGTGTGAATTACTGCATGTAGCCTAAAAATAGGGGGAGTCCCAAATGATTTGATATCTGCCGTGATATCATCTGATACATGATTATACTTCAATGGGCTGGAGAGCGTATCAGGCTTATAGGTTTGCACCCCACTCCAGTGGAGCTTATAGGGAAGGAATGGCACTGACGCTTCGCGGAGTCGTCATGGAAACAGCGGCGTTTCCGTGGCGACGGACGATGACCAAACGGAGACTGTCAGTTGTTACTACAAAAAGTGACTGGTGACCGGATAAAGGAATATTTACGACTGCGATTTACGAGAAAAACAGAGTATTTGACCATAATTTGGTGTCCACCTAGTTGAGAAACATCCAGCTTTGTAGAGTGCGTACGACGTGTCTAACTTTGCGCTCTCGAACATATTTTCACAACAACATCATTATCTACTTTTTAAAGGCCAGGCTACACCAAAAATACGACTCAAGACGCAACTAAAACTGGTCGTCTTGGAGGAATCTTGGAGAAATGCAAGACCAATATTTGGCTAAGACGCGACAGTTTATTTACATAACATGAGTGAGACTCTACGGCGAGTAGTCTTTAAAAATGAAATGGAATGCATGAGGGTTTTAGGCCACCTGTGCACATGTAAGCTAAACTGGGCCAAGAGAACCTCGTCAGAATGATGAGATGAGTGAGTTGACACTGCCCTCCAGACACTGCGGTCTGAGGCCCAGTACTCTACCTCTAGGTCACGGAGGCTCTACACAATATCGAATCTTATCGAGTGAGCGGGGAGAGAAACGGTTTTTTTTCTTTGAAACTTGAAGGCCAGAGTGGGGTTCGAACCCGAAATCTCCGACTTTCCAAGCATACAGCTTTAACTACTTGACCAAGGCTCCCGACGATTGGTCTTTAGTCTGAGAGGCAGCAGTCCACATGGCTGTGTTGTCACGTGATTTTAACTGCTACTCGCGTCTTAACCCTTTCATCGCGGGGACCGTCTTTAGACGTCAGAATCTGACGTCTATAGACGTCAGGTTCTGACGTCTAAAGACTCAAATAATTAAAAATGCATAATGGCCGCAGACCCATAATATAGGTATTGAAACGAAGCGGAAAAAGCTAACTAGGACATTTATGAAGACTTCTATCTTGGCTTATATCAAAATATTTCAGCGTTGTACTATATTAAGGCAGCCTGCACAGGCAAGACGAGTACCAGTTACACCTGACTAAAAGCTCTCACACACCGCAAAGACTGCCCTCCATTCCTTAAGACACGACGATAGTCTTTAACGTAGATGGTCGTTGCGGCGTGGCATGTAATCGTAATATTCCAATATTGCTACCGGAACACCCACTAGGGGGCCTACACGGCCACCACTAAGATCGCTGCTAAGTCTGTCTGGTGTGACATGCTGCCGTCGTAGAACCAGCTTGTCTGCGATTTTCTAAAACCTGCCACGACGGTCACGTTTCAAGCAATCGTGAGGAATCTTTGGGGTGTGTAGGAACTTAGACTGAAAATGTTCAGAATTGGAAACTGCTGTATATGCGACGATTTGTGAAAAAATCGTGATCGTATGTCAGTCAACCCCTTAACCGTCAAATTATTCAATTGTTATTTTCACCCATGGCACCTGAGGTTGCGTCTCGCTGACGCAATCCACAACTTCGGGTCAATTTTTTTCAAAATCTTGCTGATTGATGTCACGTTTCATCTTTAACATGTATAAAAGGTGGTATTTAATGTGCTAATAAACTAATGAAAAAACCGAAAATATTTGGGACATACTCCACAGACATATAACACCAGTCACTCACATTAAAAGATACACAATATTAGTATGATTTTCTTTTTGGAGCTGACAATTACGATATCAATTGGAAATATCACTCAGAACATCAAAGAGGCTTAAAATATATAATAAATATAGGTCTAGATCGCACTTCACTCATCATCAGTGAATCTCACCGTCTCGCTGGAGAGACACTGGGGGCTCAGTGAAAGGTCGCACCTGAGAAAGGTCATTATCGGATGGACTGACCCATGTCTAGGAGGCATGTGTCTGGTCAACATGGTCAATATGGCCATATCTACTAATTACATGGCAAAGATATGATCGAAGACAGTCGCTTTGAAAATGCGGTCGACCCGTATTTTTATACAAGTGACGATACATCGTAGGCTTCGGATTGGTCGAGGTGGCCATCTCGACCAATCCGAAGCCTACGATATATCGCAACTTATACGAGAACACGGGACCATGTCTTGTGAATAAATATAGCCATCTTATACATCATCACATGTTTCGAACCAGGCCAGCATTGGAGCAGCGGCTTGTGTTTGCTTTCGAGAGATTGCATACTTGTCTTGTGTTTGCTGAGTATCTATATTGACAAGATACTCAGCAAACAAAATACGTAAAACCAATGTTGTTTTAATGTTGGTCCAGTATCGTAGACGGTGAGCTAACAACACGCCAACATTGATTCTGCGTCGTTTGTTTGTTGGGATACTGCTTTTTGGCTTTGCTATGTAAATATTATTGCTCCCTCGATGTCCACCACAACGTCCTGATTATATAAAACATCACACATTGCATAATATTATCCAATAAATAAATGTGGTGGATTGTGATTTTTTCCCTCAATAAATACTATATTAAATGATCCCACGTGGCCCATATAGAGATCCTCGTTTCTGTTGTGTTAGTCTATATGAACAAGCGTGA
>OZ024918.1:24259007-24369007 GCA_964017125.1 Flabesymbios commensalis | reverse complement strand
TGACGTCTTGAGTCTGAAGCGGACCAGCTACATGTATCAGCGACTGTCTGCAAAGCCAAAAGACAGTATCTGCTTACTTTACAATAAGGCGGATACTGCGTTTTGTTTTGCAGAGCAGTGCGACTGCCTGAGTGTGAATGACCAGCAAACACAAGAAGTGGGGGCGAGGTTTTTTAATGTTGAGCCAGCCATGCTGATACTGGTCCAACATTAAAATAACAGCGGCTCGATGTCCTGTATCTGTTGGATACTTATGTGTTAGTATTTTCAGAGACTTTGTAACGGCAAACACTCCAACAACGCCAAATTAACGCGCTGTGAAATGCATCTTCTTTTCGGATGACGTATCTTACTGTAGTGCACTGTCTGCATCTATGAGGACCAACGTCAAAAGCCGCTTGTCAATGAGCTGTGATACCTGGCATTGCATGATGTCATGTTACAAGAGTCGCTCAATGATCTTGATGCGGTAAGTGGTAACATGCTTGACAGACGTTGCCTATGGAGACGTTGCCTATGGAGTAATTTTCTCGTCATAAAATCTTCAAAAAATCATAATTCTTCCTGAAATTTAGGATCCTGTAAAGTAAGCACACCACTTCCGATTTCACTTTGACGTAGCAATGTTAATATAACATTACATCAATATTTTAGATTTTTCTTAATCTCTTATTTTTTTAAACATATTTATTTATTCAGGATTACAAACAACTTTTCGACTACAAAGTTGGTCCCGTGTGTATGATTAATGAAAAATGAATAAAATAAGTGTATTCTAATTAAAACTGTAAACAGTGGTAGTAACATCAATATGCATCGAAGAAGAAATGTATATTACAAATATTATGCATTTATGATCAAAGCCGTATTTCCCTCTATGCCTGTTTCTGGTTCTAGTTATTTCCCAGTTGACTTTATCCTTTTATCTCTGTAATCTGCGCGGTGCTTTCCCCAGCATACACAAACCATTTGTATAACATTTATACAACGTCGGACCAACGTCTTCGACGTTGGTCCAACATTGTATAACTGTTATGCAAATGTTTGCTGGGTCTGGATGCGATTTTGGCACCTAGCGGACTATTACCCTTAACCCTCTCAGCGCGGGGCCGTCTTTAGACGTCAGAATATTATATGGTATCTATAGTTTTTATAAACATATCCTAGGGTTTTAACTCTTTAACCACCGGTGCCGCATATATTCGGGTTTTCATTTTTTATTAGCACATTAAGTGCCACATTTAAAAAATGTTAAAAATAAAATGTGACATCAACCAGCAGGATTTGAAAAGAGTTGACCTCAATTTTGTCAAATCTGAATAATTTTCACTCACTTTAAGTTGTGGATCGCGTCATTTCCACCCGCTTTGGGCTGCATTCTCAAACAACCCGACTCCTGGGAAAGGCACAGAGCGTTCAAATTGAATAATTTGGCGGCTAAAGATTTAAGAGTTAACCTGTTTGGACAGATTAAAATGGGTGATTGGCAACAGTACATAAAAAAAACATATCATTACCTACAGAAACGGCAATAAAATGTGTTCATAAAAAATTGATATATCGGAAAAAAATGTCTGTTTATTTTAAGTTTAATAGCCAATAATGGTTTTGAAGTGGATATTTGAACGTGTATTTGATTACATAATCGTGTATGATAATGTTAAGGTTATTCGTGAAAACTATATGATATGTCATACTGGGAGCAACAAATTCTTCACTACAGAGATAAATATATAACATATATAAGAATATATAACGGATTTGGCTGGACTTGGCATTTTTTGAAGACATTGGCGAATGCCAAGTTTTACAAATGTTCAAAATTCTAGTGACTCTTCAGGGACCTCGATATTTTGACCCCAAATACCAAAACAGTTGCATTTCTGTAGTAGAAGTAGGCATTTTCGCTGAATCTTTGCCGAATACTTACGTAACAATCGCCACACTCGCCATTTGTTCGCCAAACAGTTCACAAATAGTCTCCAATTTGCCGATTGATCGCCACACGCGCCAATTAGTTACTTTTTGGTCACCAAATTTGTCATCAACTGTTTTGAGATTGTCAAAAATCATCAAAAGTACTCTTTCGATCCGCTATTTGAGTTAAATATATCACATGGCAAGATATAGAGTATTTAACACATTCAGATTTAAGTGGATCATAGTCTATCGATCGTCTTCTTCTGTCAGACAAGATTTGCGTGGTGGTTTGTAAAATATACCCATAATAATATTATTTACGGGTTAGTGAGCCCGGTGTGTTTGATAGTACTTATTATTTGGCTTTTTAGGGCCGGTTAGGGACGTTTCCGTCGCCTTTGTTATCAGACGAGGTGGGGCCTTATGGAGGATTTCAGAGTTGCTAAGTCAACTGATTTTCTCTATGAGGTCGGGAATGTTTTTCTTCGATTGTAACTCCTAAGTATGTGGTACTAACTAGGTCGTGAGTGAAATGGTATGAACAATATAGTGAATTAAAATAAGCTGCAATGTTTTTGTGCGAGAGCCATATAGATAATAAATCACTAGTTAATTAAACAAACTTTATTGCTATTGTGTGAGTGCCATGTCCTGCGTTAATGGCACGCATAATTATTATCCGTAATTTTTATTCTTATTACAGTCTCCAACACTCGATAATATGGATGGTTCTGATGCTATACTTTGTTGGCAGTCGACGAGCCACCATGTCCGACTTTTACTAGTATGTATATATTGTGTTTCGGTGGTATTACTGTTATTACGTTGTTAAATTTGCATCACTAGTCTATATCAGGGAATCGCCGAGTTCATAGCGACTGTGCTTGCATGGTCACATGGCTCGGAGCTACCTGTGTCGCAGATTGTCACATTGATTGTACTTGCATGATATAACATTTGATTTTTATTGTCTTAATACATTCTCAAATTACTGTAGCATAATTATGCACTTGTATATATTCTAGGTTTCTACGCTTTCCAGAGTGTCTTTTTTGCTACTATATATATAATTAGCATGTCAGACATAGTAGCTATTTTATCTCTGGTTTTGGTGCGGGAAACAAAATGATAGACCTTATGTTACCCTGGCAATGCCTTTCAATTTTACTTTACGTATATACCCAGTGTTTCGTATGGCAATGCCAGTTAACGTGATTTTAGTTATATATGTCATACTATGCATATTGTCATATGATTTTAACAAATTAACAATGCTGTATATACCTGTACATATCTCTATTTCTATGACAAATAAGTCTGGATTGACTTTCTTTCTGTCAATAAAATATCTGTCTGTCTGTCTGTCTGATAGTCGTTTGACAGTCACTCAATGGTTCTATTTGAACGATTTTATTCAGCCAATCGGCGATAAAAATTCCAATACCCCTATGCGCTCGCTTAGCTTTCACATGTCGCTGTTTGCATGTACTCGAATCCATTAATATTCAGTGTGATTTTTTAATTTTTCATTGTTTCCACGAGGCCAATGATGGAGAATTTCGTGAAGTAATCGCGTATAGTCTCTTATCTTGCAATTTCTTTGAAATGCCTCGGATATTCTAGCATAGTCTATTTATTATTTATCGGTAAATTGAGAGTGCGTTTTAAGGCTAAGATTAACATGATTTAACAGTGTGTATTACAATAATTTATGCTACTTACAAGTTTATTGGCTCTGGGCTTTTCGATTATTTACCTGTCTGCTGGGCAGTTGCGAGTGTGACAATTTACATTTTTTGTAATTGTACTGGCTTCGACATTATTCTGTCCAAGTGAGTTACTTGAGAGGTTGTTTGTGCCGCATAGAAATATGAGTCGATGGATGTCACTGTTGCCCTTGGTGTTGTTTGACTCATAACCATAACCCAGACGAATCAACCTTGACAAGAAGGCCTACTGACCCACAACTCACGTATTTGTTTCTGTGGGAAGCTCAGTCAGGACTGCAATCCAAAAGACAAACAGCAGTAACTGCTTACTTTTCAAGTGAACAGTCACTGATGTTTGCCTTTACACGACAGAGTTGATACGTACTCTGTACATTGGTCGACATCGGGAGACTGGCGCCATTTTTGGAGCTATTGAGCTGCATATCACAGAGGTCCTCGTTAAGAGGCCTATTATGTAAATGCTGCCGTCACAAAGCAAACGGCAGTACATGCTCACTTTTCTTAAAATCGCAGAAGAAATTCGGCTGAATAACACCTATCACTCTACACAATACCGCCTTGATTTAAACAAATCTTGTCTAAGCCATTATGAATGTAGGATGCCATCACGCTCTTGTCTGTTCATGATCAATAAATGGTTTGCATTGTATATCTTGGAATGTTAAACTCGAATTCACCAATGCCGGTAATTGTCTGCCACTTCGAGTGTTATCTATGCCGAAAATGACTGACAGAGCTTCAATTCCATCCTGCGATTCAAGTGGGATTGTGGATCGGCCATTTTCGTCAGACTAAAATGGACAAAGGTTACAAAGATGGAGAGAAATGATTGTTATGTGTGAAAAAGAGCCCTCTTGCACAAGAACGTTTTCAGGAATCACGAAGTCATCAACAAAAAATCGTTGATGTAACTGTGAAGGCTGACAATGGTTCGCGTCAACCCCAAGGACAAGGAATCAGGGCTTATTGTTATCTTGGCAGAACCAAAGTCCGGACGTAATGGTGTAATCCTAGGTCTCCTACATGATAATAGTCCTACATGTTAACCCTTTCAGACTATAGAAGTCAGATTATGACGTCTAAAGTCGATCCCTGCACTGAAAGAGTAAAATATTTATAATGGTCGTAACACAGGTCTTCAAATGAAGCGAAAAGAGCTAACTAATACATTTATAATAATTTCAAATTAAAAACCCCTTTGGTCTCCAGGGCTTGTACATAAATATTTTAGTGTTATCAGGGTTCAGCTTGGCAAACTTATTCTAATTTTTTTTCCTAGCATTGCAAGCACCAAGTACATCATCCTGAGACAAACTAACCGTGAAATGATAGGATGATCGTCCGAAAATGTCTTAGCCATAATATTTTACCAATCACACCACGTTGTTTCAACATATTTGTTACTGATAAAAGGACAGGTCCAGTGATATGTTTCTTTTAAATCACAGTTATTGGAATGAAATGAGTGTGCTGAATGCCATAGCATTCAGCACATAAAACGGGCTTCAGTGGTGAAAGGGTTAAACACCAAGATTTTGAAATGTTTCGTTTCAAATTAAACAAATGTGAGTAATTTTCACCACCTTAAAGTTGTGAGTCACGGAAGATCCTGAAAATATTATTTCAATAGCACGTTGTTTCAACATAATTATCGTTTTGCTAATAAAATGATGGGAGAGTGGTTTGTTTTTAATTGGAATAATTTGCATATCATTATTATTTAGTATTCATAATGGAAACAATTTTGAGTAACGAAAGTATTTTGAATGTATCAATTAATATAGTACTTTCAGCGTTGATCTCGTTAATGCTGGTCATATAACTGTAATTGTTTTATGCAATTTTCCAATGAATTTTAAATTGCTTAAATTGCTTCAAATTCGTTTGAAATAAATTTGAAAGGTAAATCTCTAATGGCCATAATAACAGTCGCTTGAATTTATAGATCGCGGCAGCTGGAAAATGACAAAAAAAATTAATGGAAAGTTGTAGGCATTAATTTTCAATCGACTGTTTTTATTTTATTTCGAATGACTTTTTTTCTCAATCATTATTTTCTTAGTTTATGTGGGAAAATTGCTAATGTAGTTTTGAAAGTGGAGTGACATACATGATCAAACGTGATTGTGGTTTCCTGCCAGAAGTTCACCATAACTTCTGGCTAAGTTATAAAAAGCCCACTGAGCACACGACGTTGTTGCGACGTTGAATCAACGTCAATGACGTTGATTCAACGTCGCAACAACGCCGTGTGCCCTGTGGTGGTCACAGAATCCCCCCACTCATCTTCGGGTCACTGACCCATTCTTGCAGGGTGCCAAACCCCACGTATGATCCGATGTGACACCGGGCGATGCCCCAAATGACGTCCACTCGATCCGGACACGAGGGGGATTCATAAAGTCATGAACATTAATTGGAGATTATTGGCAGATTTATCGATAACACATCCACGGTTCTGTCCGCGTGTCACTTCCTATCAGATCCAATCTTCGGGTTTGTTAAGCCATCATCTCAAACCTGACCTTCTGTTTTCATTTCTTCCCAGAGTCGCACTCCGATTTAACTGAAGATAAGTGACATACAAAACAGTATTTCAAGCTAACACAAGAACCCAGTGTTGATCTAAAGTTTGGCCATCGTCGCAGACAGTGGACCAACATTAAATTACTATTGGCCCAACGGCTGAGAATTACTAGCCCTCCAAAGTGCTGAATACACCATCCGAAATCTTCTATTAAAACACACCACTACATTATTTGCTTTGTCCGAGCCCTACATTCTAAGCCGGGAATGGAGAGTTATTGTTGATCAAGTACAGACCAATTATCATGGTAGGCCTATGGTGCTATAATAAGTTAGGTGTGACCAAGCTGTTGATTATAAGGGATCCTCATTATGGTCGGATGTGTTTTAACTCTTCTTTTACCAATTTCGCATTTATGCGAAAACTACCTTTCTTTACCAATTTCGCATTTATGCGAGTTTCACATGTGTACATGCATTAATTGCAATGGAGATATTTTCATGACATGCATGGTTGAAAATCGCCAACCAGAATGGTCAGTGGCATGGACGCAATGTTCTCTTGCATTTTTAATTTGTACAATGTGCGCATGCGCATAGCTATACCCTGTATGGTGCCCAGGGGCTACTCAAGAGGTCCTCTTTTAAAAAGAAGCCAGTTTCTGGGGGTAGTTTTATCTGGGAGAAGTCGGTAAAGGAAGAGTTAAGTCAGTTAAAACCCTCGAAGCTCTACCTTCTGTGGAAAAGGCCTGGGCCGAACAGCTAAGAATGTAGAGCACCTCGGGCTTTATCCTATACGAAGTTTTGGGTCGCGGTAGCGAGACACAGATTTAAGTGGGGGGAAATTATATTATTCAATTTAGCGGCTTAAGGGTGAAGTCAAAGTCTCTGGCTAGCCGGTATTCAATCTGGTGTGCCCATTATTTCACATTGCGTCACGAGAACTGTGACAAATTCACCCTTTACCCGCCGGTGCCGCATATATATTCTGGTTTTCATTTTTTATTAGCGCATTAAGTACCACCTTTTAAACATGTTAAAGATAAAATGTGACAACAATCAGCAATATTTGATAACAGTTGACCTCCATCTCGTCAAATCTGAATAATTTTCACTCACTTGGAGTTGTGAATCGCGTCAGCGATCCACAACTTCAAGTGGGTGAAAATTCAGATTGAATAATTTGTCGGTTAAAGGGTTAATTAGGATAACGGCCACCAAACAACGAAAACAAGATGGCAAACGACCAGCCAGAATGATGACAACCTGACCCGCAATTGGAATCTCCATCACTTTAAATTACAGAAAGCAATAGTTTGCTGCCAATAACCACAAACACATCACAAAGTATATCATCATTAACTCGTAAATATAAACGTGATATTTTCTTTAGGGAGAAAGACTACAGGGATGGTCTTCACTGCGAAGGCATATAACTGTAACGGCTTACTTTACAAGTAAGCAGTTACAGTTACTTGCCTTTGCAGGGCGGTATTGCTTTGCATGTTTTCCACCTCCTTGGTGGACAGCTCACCTCGCCATTTGCATCCCATTTCCTGACAAGAACACAAATCCGTATATAAACAGCCTATCATAGAGTGGATCACGCCAGCCTCCCCTGGGGGCACACATGCTGGCAGCACCACGCAACCCTATCCCTAAAACACCCTCACGTGGGCCCACCGTTGGCTCATCAAAGGGCCAACGTCTGTGACGTTGGCCCAGCAATGAGCCAACGGTGGGATGAAGTTCAGTGTCCAGCGGGATCAGGATGGAATAAAACAATGCAGGAGACACCGAAGTGAGATAGTCCACGGAAGTAGACTATCCATGTTTTTTTTCACAGAGGGACGAAGTGCTGTAGTCCATTCCCTAACAAATTCACAGAGGAGTATTATCGTGTCGTCTCCTTGGATATGAAAGGGTGTATCTGCCACTTTACAAAGTGGCAAATACACCATATCATATCCGACGATGTATACTCATGTGTTGTTTATAAACAACGAATATTTTAATTGTCTCTAATGATTGATAAATGAGCATAATTATAATACATCTAAGTTTCACCTGGTATTGTGTATTGATGAAATAAATGTATATGGCCTCCCAGTGTCGAGACTAATAGAAAAATAGGATCGTATCATTTTTAAATGACAAAGTTTTCTAAAATATTTCTCTGCTAGAAAACTTTCCTAAGAATTAAATAATTCTGTATTCTGCTGCACTATATATTATATAAAGTCGAACATATTTTAAGCATACTGGAGGAAAAAGCGGCGACGTTCTGAATAGCCTTGTTATTTCATAGGTTTATATTGCAAGAAACCATACTGGCCTAACCCTCGCGAGGATCGACTTTAGTCGTCAAAATCTGACATCGACTTTAGATTTTGACGACTAAAGTTGATCCCCGCATGATAATGGCCGTAAACCCATAACATAGGTATTCAAAGAAGTGGGAAAAGCTAACTAAGACATTTATGAGGATTTCAATTTGATAAAAAAAAACCTTTGGTTTTCAAGGTTTATACGAAACTAATTCAGCACTTTAAGGGTTAAAGTAGGCTGATAGTTTTATTTCAATACAACACTTGAGTATTTAAACCTTAGTAAGCTTTAATATTGTATATACTAAGAGAGACCAAAAGATTGTTTTCAACTTGAAATCATCATAAAAGTCTTAGTTAGCTCTTTCCGCTTCTTTTGAATACCTATGTTATGGGTCTTACGCTCATTATAAATATTTTAATTATCTCAGTGCGAGGATCGACTTTAGACGTCAGATTCTGACGTCTAAAGTCGGTCCCTGTCTTAAAAAAGGGTTACGATTCATTAAAGCAAAATCTTTCATGTGTTAAGATCGACTTAATTTCCTACACCTGCAGGTTTTATAACGAAAACATTTATGGAACTGTTTTAATAATAACAATATATTTTTTTTATTTGCCACCCACTTTCAAGTCATCTTCATCTACTACAATTCGAGTATTGCGACAGCAATGCGCGGCTTGTAGTGGATGATATGACAATGGTAAATTCAGGCTTTAAAGGGTTAATTAAATCAAGAGAAAATCAGGAAAAATATCTGGGCGCTTAGATTGTTAAATCTACCCCTTTATAATTCAGAGGTGGTGAGATATAGATGTGTCTTGACATTTCATCTCGGCACTGTTCTTCAACGGAGTAACTACCTAACCCTTTAACCGCCAAATTAATCAATCTGACTTTTCACCCACTTGAAGTTGTGTCTCGCTAACGCGACCCACAACTTTAAGTGAGTGAAAATTATTCAGATTTGACAAAATGGTAGTCAACTGTTTTCAAATATTGCTGATTTATGTCACATTTTATCTTTAACAAGTTTAAAAAGTGGTACTTGATGTGCTAATAAAAATGAAAACCCGAACATATGCGGCACCGGCGGTTAAAGGGTTAAGTCAATATGGGTACTTACTGTCAAGGGAGACCTGTTAATCACCACGTAATAGAGGCTGGGGCCCTCCCTTGACAATGCAGATCCGTCTGTGATTGTCGTGCATACCATAATCATTATACCATGATTACTAGTAAAAAAACACGAGGCGAATATGATCTGCTTTGTAGAGGGTAGATAATTATATATCTGAAATGAACACTTAAAACATCACAATCTAAGGTGCCAACGTAGTTTTTTATGAAGACCTACACTCTAAACAATAGGGGTTCTTTAGAAGAAACCCTTTGTTACTATTACCATGCAACCCCTGGAGAACCCTTGCAGGGTTCTCCTAGGGTAAAAGTACTGGAGGGTTCTTTTGAAAGAACTTTATTGTTTAGAGTGTAGTAACACATAAAATAGTCAGTAGTTAGTATCTGCTTACTTTAAAAGTATGCCTCCGCACGACAGCTTAAATACAATGTATATATGCATCTTTTTTAGATCATTGTATATAAAGATCACGCGAAGAGTGCCTTCATCGTATTTATAATTACGTTGCTTTACCCTTTAATCTTTTAACCGCCAAATGATTCAATCTGAATTTTCACCCACTTAAAGTTGTGTCTCGCTGACGCGATCCACAACTTCAAGTGAGTGAAAATTATTTATATTTGACAAAATGGTAGTCAACTGTTTCCAAATATTGCAGATTGATGTCACTTTTATCTTTAACATGTTCAAAACGTGGTACATAATGTGCTAATAATAAGTGAAAACCTCGGAGATTTAGAACTGAAATTTTCATGGAACTATTTTAATAACAACAATATCTTTTTTTCACCTGCCACCCACTTTAAGTCATTTTCATCCATTACAAGTCGAGAATTGCGACAGTTATCTATTTCCGCTTGATTTGTATACCTACATATATTATATATCTATGGTCATTATATAAAGATTTTTACTTTTCTAGTGCGGGGATTCTGGCGTCCAAAGGCAGTCCCCGCACTAAAAGGGTTATTGGGCCCTAATCCATTATTATATATAATACATTATATCTCATCCAGTATTAAATTGTATACCATTGCAGCAACAGCAGTCTGTCACGATTTTTCAACACCCCGAAGTTTGCAAATAATATAAAGACCTGTTTAACCCTTTAACCGCCAAAATATGCAATTCTTAATTTTCACCCACTTGAAGTTGTGTATCGCTGACACGATCCACAACTTCAAATGGGTGAAAATTATTCCGATTTGACAAAATGCGGGCTAACTATTCTACAATCTTGCTGATTGATGTTACGTTTTATCTTAAACTTGCCTAAAAGCTGATATGTAATGTGCTAATAAAAAAAGGTAAAAGCCGAATATAATGGGGACCGGCGGTTAAAGGGTTAATTACACATCTTCCCTAGAGCAAGGCTAGGCTTCGCGAGAAGCCTAGCTTTGCTCTAGGGAAGATGTATTTAACTGTTAATCACGAGATGACAAACGCGATATTAAGCCCAGCATTTACACAGTCCGGGGATAAGATAATACAACTCAATGTTGGGCCAGCGTCGCCAATTTGATATATAGCAAGGTACATTTCATAGCGCCATATTCCACTAATGATACCTTGCGTTTAAATTTGAAATTATCGTGCGACAAAACGGTTTATCACATTGCGCTATGTGTAAGCGGCATCACCAAATAAGCTGTAGGCCTAATATCGCTTGTCTGGTGATATATTTTTACCGATTTACCGTTATCGCAGACTGCGTTGTTATAATGGCATTTGTGGCGACAAACTTGTTTTTCATAGACGTACCGCAAATACACGGGTCACGCTGACACGTATTCATCGGCGGCCAGCAACCTATGACCTTAAAAGCGCTGACAATTTTTATATAAATCAGAGAGACCAAAAATGAATCATCATAAACGTCTTAGCTAGCTCTTTTCGCTTCATTTGAATACCTATGTTATATATCAGTGCGTAGGCCAACTTTAGACGTCAGAACCTGACGTCTACAGACATCAGATTCTGACGTCTAAAGTCGATCTCCGCGGTGAAAGAGTTAATACGATATTAATATTTATGACGGGATCTTTCGCCCGGTGATAATCCGGGCGCGCGGAAACGGTTAAGAACATACGCGTCTTTCGAGAAGGACTCTCAGCCATCAGCCGATCGGCTTCCACGGGCGATTTCCCCCGAGAACGGGCTTCAAAGATCCCGGGCTTTGCCTTGTTTTCCGTAGAAATCTCCAATTTGGGTTCGGGGCCCCCGTGGGAGCTCCGTGACAGAGCCGCCCGCGCGCCGTGGACCTGGCTTCTCAGACAGACGGCGGCCTGAGATTGTTAATCATGAACAACAACGCCGCTCTGCAAAGGCAATGGCAGTATCTGCTTATTTATAAAGCCAGAAGATGCTGCCTTTTGGCTTCGCACGGCAGAACACAAGGCTTAGAGCGGGAGACAAAACAGCTGGAAAGATGGGCGTGCCTGGGTGAATACACCACACATTGATCCAATGCTGGTTTAATGTTGATCGAGCCACAAAGATGCAGTACATACCAACTCTAAACCAGCATTCGGTCTAGAAGTGTCAACATGTAGTAAACACGGCAATTTTACCCATCGCTGTCTAAAAAGTACGTCATCATGGTCATCGGAGCAATTTTTAACCAACTATTGGCTTTGTCGTGCATTTCAAAAGGTATTTCATTTCAAAGGTGGCTATTTTGTGAATAAATATTTTTTGTATAGATCATGTACTGATAATTCTTTGCGACCTGAATACTGACAGCCGGACGGAGATAATATATAGCTTTATATATTTTTTATAATTAGGCTAATCTACTTTTGAAGCAATATATATATACTTCTTAAATCATCCATGAGTCATCCGTAAATCATCTCTAATTGAGTCATTCATAAATCATCCGTTAATTATCCGTGAGTCATCCATAATTTATCCGTAAATTATCCGTGAGTCATCCCTAAATCATCCGTAAATCATCTTTGATTCATCCATAAATCATCCGTAAATTATCCGTGAGTCATCCATAAATCATCCGTAAATTATCCGTGAGTCATCCATAAATCACCCGTAAATTATCCGTGAGTCATCCATAAATCATCCGTAAATTATCCGTGAGTCATCCTTAAATCATCCGTAAATCATCTTTGAGTCATCCATAAAATCATCGTTGGAAGCAATATATTTATACTTCTTAAATCATCCATGAGTCATTCATAAATCATCCGTTAATTATCCGTGAGTCATCCATAATTCATCCGTAAATTATCCGTGAGTCATCCTTAAATCATCCGTAAATTATCCGTGAGTCATCCATAAATCATCCGTAAATTATCTGTGAGACATCCTTAAATCGTCCGTAAATCATCCGTGGGTCATCCATATATCATTCGTAAATCATCCGTGTGTTATCCATAAAATCATCCGTAAATCATCCGTGAGTCATCCATAAAATCATCCGTAAATCATCCGTGGGTCATCCATAAATCATCCGTAAATCATGCGTGAGTCATCCAAAAATCATCCGTAAATCATCCGTGAGTCATCCATAAATCATCCGTAAATCATTAGGGTCATCAATAAATAATCTGCAAGTCAACTGACCGTGAGTCATCTATAAATCATCCGTAAGTCAATCGCCAGTCACTTGTATATTCCACGTTCGCTACATGTAGCGATCGTGAAATATACGAACGTCTTACGAATAAAGGATAGGCCTAACATATGGAGGATATATGGATAAGGTGCGTATGCACACGCAAACGTATTTAGTTGTTTTCAGGTCAGGGACTAAAATGTAAAAATCGGCTGATGAGTTTTCAGATTTTATATCAACATATTGTAAACCTGCACCTTTACCTATTACTGCACACGCCAGGCATTTGAGTGGTACTGTATCTCAGCGATGTAGCCTAAACCCCTATGGCAAAATAATGTCGAGCCCGTCGGTCTTTGAACAATGCACAAATAAGCTGCGAGGCACAAGCGAGCCCAATGAGCCACCGTGGTTGGCCACAAGGCAATGAATCCTTACGACGATGCATGACCATTGACCCTTTGCTTGCTGATCACGACAATAGTCGTTTTCAATCTGTTTTATTAGCCGATTAAATCACTGTTGTGGGGAGTAAAATGACTGCTTAAGCATGAAGATTTTTAAATGTTCTGTTTCAAATTAAGCAAATTATGAGTAATTTACAACTACTTGAGGTTGTGGATCGCGGTAGCGAGACACAACTTCAAGTGGGTGAAAATTTAAATAAATTAACTAAGGATACGTTTCAAATCGTAGGCACGTATTTAAAAACGCGGACTCTTCGCCCACACACCATGGGCATGACGCGCCTGGCGTTCACCAATGATAGAAAGGTCTCAGAGGTCGGTGGCTGTTGATTGGACGGATTGGTTTGACCTTGTGATTTAGAAACCTGCTCAGAAATTGGCCCGTCGGCAATTGGTGCTCAGATCACCAGATCACTGCTATTGTCTGGATGGACAGTTTAAGTGTCTGTAACACCGAGTGCCTGACAAGACCGCGTCTTTCATTAAATGTCGATCCTATTATTATGGCCGTTGTGCGATCTCCTGCAAAGTCTGGCACGTTGTCGTTTTGTCACGTTGACAATATGCCATGTATGTCTTTACCCTTTCAGCGTGAGGACTGCCTTTATACGTCAGAATCTGACGTCTGTAGACGTCAGATTCTGACGTAAAAAGACGGTCACCGCACTGAAAGAATTCAAATATGATTAATGGCCGTAGACGCATAACATAGGTACTCAAATGAACCCGGAAAGACAAAACTAGGACATTTATGATGATTTCAATTTGAAAATAACCCTTTAGTCTCCATTCTTTCAACAAAAATAATTCAACGTTGTAAGGGTTAGAGATACACGAATGTCTAACAATGGTCATCTTCCGTCGCAAGACCGCTACTCCCGACGTCTTAGACTCCATATGCGTTGTCGGGAGCAGCGGGCCTTGCGGAGGAAGATGACCATTGTAATTGTTCAATCTGAATTGTTCAAGTTTCATCAGGAAATTCAATGTGAAGCCTAACTTTTTATCTACCTATGCAGACCCTGTTAGTTGTGTTTACCCTCCCAAATGATACAGTATATTGCAATATCTGCTTAGCTGAGCTGAGTTACTGAGCAGACATCAAAGGAACTTTTGCTATTATTTTGATATTTGCTCAGTTCAGCTCCAGCTACGATGCAGCCAGAGCTGAACTTGGCAAATATCAAAATAAATTTTGATATATTTTGATATCTGCTGAGTTCATCGTAGCCAGAGCTGAACTGAGCATATATTTAGATATATTTTGATATCTACTCAGTTCAGCTCCGGCTACATCGTAGCCAGAGCTAAACTGAGCAAATGTCAATAGAACTTTTGATATATTTTGATATCTGCTGAGTTCAGCTTTTGCTACATCGTAGCCAGAGTTGAACTGAGCAAATATCAAAATATTTTTTGATATATTTTGCTATCTACTCAGTTCAGCTCTGCTACATCATAACCAAAGCTCAGATGAACAAATATTACTATAATTATGGATGGTACCGTTGCCGTTTCCTTAACGGTTGAGTATGATTTTTTTCAGGATAAATTGGAAGAAATGCAAACTTGAAGTTTTATTGAGAATTATTTTTTGTGACCTCTCTGGCAGGTAAAGGGTTCGTGTCATCTCAAGCACTGAACACATCGCAATTTGATTATAGTCTGAGAGACCTTTGGAATTAGCAGGTTGTCATAGCAACCACCTATGCTGGATGCTACAAATATATTAAGAATATAATTGTTATACGTCGTGATATTTGCTGTAACCATCGTAACGCAGCTGCTGGTTCAGAATATGTACATCTCGTAAGACATAGTAGACCAAGTATAGTACTATACTCCAGCCAATTTAGTCACATTACCTTACGATAAAAGGCTGGGTGGGCGTTGTCTAAAGTGGGGTACCGAAATAGTATGGTTTATACAATTACATGTCACGCTATTGTGTTTTTTTTGTATTATTTTCAGGGGTATATCATTGGTTTCATTGACATCTTTTTGTATAAACAATAGGGCCTGTAGAAAAAAACGCGATGTGAATTTTGAAATCACTTCAATAATCGTATTAGAATTTTGTGCCGATGGCATCAAGCTTTAATCTGATATACTTCTAATACATGTACATTGTGACATTAAAGTATATATTGTATCCACTCCACGTCCTTGCCCCAATAGTAATTAAGTAAAACACATTTTTTAAAGTCATTTAACATCAATCAACTACTTCATTATCTAACCGATACAATTTAAAAAAATATATATTTATTATTAGACGATGTCGATTTTAAATACAAAGTCAGTGGCATTCAAAGAGTACACTTTTTGACTATATTGCTATGTGTTTAAAACATGAGAACATGAGAATGACAAACAGGCTGCTTAAAGGAGAGTACATGTACATTAATAGAAATGCACTTCGTTTCAACCTTCAACTAAGGTCAGTTAACATTTCGCTGCACGAAAGTTCAGATGGCACCAGAGGTAATGTGACTGCTGTTTAACATCCTTCTTCACACCTAATATGTATTTTTTTCAATTTAGACTGTGAACACTGCAGATGACACTAATGATAATGTGACTACGGCTTAAAAACCTTCTTAGCACATAAGAAGTATCTTTTCCCATTTAGACTATAAGCACTTAACTGCCGGTCCCAATTATATTCGGGTTTTATTAGCACATTAAATACCAGCTTTTGAATATGCTATAGATAAAACATGACACCAATCAGCAATATTTTAAAATCGTCGATATCTATTTTGCCAAATCTGAATAATTGTCACTCAATTAAAGTTGTGGATCGCGTCAGCGAAACACAACTTTAAGTGGGTGAGAATTACAATTAAACAATTTGGAGCACATATCAAAAAAGACGCAATTTACATTAAAAACAGGGAAATATGTATACAAATATATTATATTATTGATGTGTTATTTACGCAAACGTGTAATATATTCAGCTATGTTTAAACCATATATCGATGGTGGAAGCGCAAAACCACCTATCTAACAAATAGATCATTAACACGTAAAACCTGCTATATATAGATAGGTGGCGGAAGCCCAAAACCACTTATCTGAAAAAATAAAGTTTTGAATAAAACGATAATAATTGAATAATTTTAACTATTTGTGTAGATTGTTTTCTAAAATGGCTATGCACATTAATAATTAGTATCTTATCTGCATCTTTTGAAACAATGTATTGACAATATTAAATAAATGAGGATATCAAACTCATCAGATAGGTGTTTTTGACTTTCAATTTTTTTAAATTTATTTGCCAGTTTGGTGGTTTTGCATTTCACGTAAAATTTTATTTCAAACTAATCAATAATCTGATCAACATAAAACAATCAATCCATACAGTAATTGACATTTAATGATAAACCTTGTCTTAATCTTTATTGACACTAGTACGAGTAGAACACGAATAGGCCCATTGGCAGATGTAGCTCCCCATAACACCTAGCTCTCTGTAGCTCTCCACCATACCCAGCCATCGGTATCTCTCCATCACACCAGCTCTCAGTGGCTCTCCATCACACCCAGGCCTCAGTATCTGATTCTCTACATCACACCCAGCTCTCCATCACACCAGCTCTCGATCAGTAGCTCTCCATCACACACACCTCACTGTAGCTCTCCATCACACCCAGCTCTCCATCACAGCCAGATCTCCATCACACCCAGCGGTCAGAATCACGTCATCACACCCAGCTCTCAGTAGCTCTTCATTAGCCCAGCTCTTGCTAGCTCTCCATCACACCCAGCTTTCCATGACACCCAGATCTCCATCAACCCAACCGTCAGAATCACGTCATCACACCCAGCTCTCAGTAGCTCTTTATTAGCCCAGCTCTTGCTAGCTCTCCATCACACCCAGCTCTCCATCACACCCAGCTCTTTATCACATCCAGCTCTCCATCACACCCAGCTCTCAGTAGCTCTCCATCACACCTAGCTTTCAATAGTTCTCCATCACATCCAGCTCTCATTAACTCTACATCACACCCAACCGTCAGTAGTTATCCATCCCACCCAGCTTTCCATCACACCCAGCTCTCCATCACACACAGCTCTCCATCACATCAAGCTCGCAGTATCTGTCTGTCATATCCAGTCTTCAGTAGCTTTCTATCACACCCAACCCTCAGTATCTCTCCATCACACCTAGCTCTCCATCACACCCATCTCTCTGTAACTCTCCACCAGACCCAGCTCTCCATATCTTTCCATCACACCCACCTCTCAGTAGCTTTCCATCACACTCAACCCTCAGTAGCTCTGCATCACATCTAGCCCTCAGGAACTCTCCATCACACCCATCCCTCAGTAGCTCTCCATCACAACAAGCCTTCAGTAGCTCCATCACACCAAGCTCTCCATCACACCCAAACCAACACTTAGAATGCAAAATTCGAAAAATGTCTTTATTGCAGTGGTTTTGCGCTACCACCATCGACATAGCTAGTTTTATGTAAGTAATAATAATCTTTATACATTGAATTGATTAAAGTGGCGACAGTTTTTAGCAAAATCTGATAAGCTTATCACACGCGTAATCTCTTTAGCAAATTAAATCGACAACAATATTTGTACCTATATACATTTTAATAAAGTTTGCTAAATTAAGAAAAAGGGCAATAGGTAGCAAAGTGTGACATTTTTGTATTTTATTTTATTTATTTAATTTTAGTAAAGTGTATTTCTACATCAACAGGGATTGAATCTGCATCTAGCATGATATTATCTGAACTATTTTACATTTCTTGCGCAATCATTTGCATATATAAAAGCAGATTATATTATTCACTTTGATGTTCAAGTAAGTAAAGCGTGTAAGACTAAAATTAACCCCAGGATTGTGCAAATAAAATATGACCACTCTTTAACCTTTCTTTCCAATTATATTAAAACATGTTATCTTAATATATGTTGATATAATTTGAATATTTATGTAGCAGCAGCGGCCAGTCAATGAATTAAGATCAAATTGTTTTATCGGAACTTAGCTTAGCTGTCATTTATTTGAGGACGAGTTATTGTGAAATGGCGATTTTGTTGTCCACATTGCTGAAAGGCCCTCTGTTACAGTAAGTACTATGTCAACCCCTATGATTATAATAAAGAGTTTTCACAGATAATTGTTTTTAACCACAAAATGCACCATCACTGCGCAAGTAATTTCAAAGAGAATGAAATACCACACAATTTTGACATCGCATTGAATTGTTTTTATTTCCATCAAAAGTTATACAAAAATTCTTTTTTTTTATTTGTTTTTATTTCCATTAAAACTAATATAATCTGAAATCAAATATTCAAGTAAAAAAGCTGTTTAAACTATCACTATCTATTACAAGTGTACATGGCTCGAAATATTTATCGACTGAATATCATCTATGTATAACATAAAGCCTGCAGCGCTGATACCCAGTATCGTAAATGTAAATGGTCGAGTAGGAGGCAAGACATGACTCTTTATTGACTCCATAGTGCAGATGTATCAAAGGGACCACCTAGCAAACACGAAACGCTGAGCCAATGTTGGTTTAACGCTGAGCCAGCGTCACAGACTGTGGGCCAACACTAAACCGACATTGGCTCAACGTCTCGTGTTTTCTAGGCAATGAAAGCAATCCGTGCAGGCCACCATTGCTATTACCAGAGAGGAAATGTCTTTGGACATCAGATTATCGTGGTATGGCGCGCTATTAGCACCTTAATTACCTATACAAGACCTCAGATGGACCCACGACCCAGGTCTATTCAAGTCTAGATGGACTTAATGGCTAGAGCAGGAAAACAGAAGGCGATGGTGTAGAGCTCTGCCAATGTATTGTGGCACTGGCATAGTAGCATTAAGCCATCAGATTCTGTTCAGTGGGAGCAATTAAAGAATCAATCAATCAATCAATCAATCAATCAATCAATCAATCAATCAATCAATCAATCAATCAATCAATCAATCAATCAATCAATCAATCAATCAATCAATCAATCAATCAATCAATCAATCAATCAATCAATCAATCAATCAATCAATCAAATATTACATTTTATATTTTCCTCACATGGCATTAGGTCATTTTGTTGAGACACTTTAAGCTCCATAACTATAACCCTTTGATCTCTAGGGTCACCAATCAAAACAATATGTTAGCATATATAACCCTCTATGTCAACTGAATAGAGAAATTGTTTGCCCGAGGTCTTGAAACACTTTATTCTTCATATGACCCTTAAATTTCTATGAAAACAAGTGAAAACAATTCTCTATAACCATATGATCTCTAGGGCAACTAACTAAAAAAATAGTATCGTGCTGTTTTTTCATAGTTGTTGTTATTACATGTATTAATCTATTTACCTATTGCTGATGTAACGTTGGCCACGTTTCTGCGTCTGTTTTCTATACTGGTGCCGACTGTCTATTTTCGTAGGCCTATATAATTATATATTTGTAATTATTGTCAGCCTGTGATGAAGTAAGAATAAATACTCGCATAGGGGCCTATTATATATATACCTTGCCCGCATGCTTACAACACACATAGTACCAATCACATATGACATCAAACCAAATAGCCGGGGCATAAAAATTAGAACGCAAAACTGCAAGGTTAACCCCATAACCGCCGATCCCGATAATATTAGTTTCATCATTTTTTAATAGTACATTAAACACAGCCTGTGAACGAACATGTTAAGGACATCAATCAATATTTCATAAACTCGTTGACCTCCATTTTAATCCCATTTTGTCAAATTTGAATAATTTTAATTCGCTTGATAATGTGGATCGTATCAGCGTGGGGTAGGCCTACTTTGTAACTAGTTTCAACGTACTCCCCGGTACGCTGAACTAGCTTCAACGTACCCCCCAGTACGCTGAAACTAGGTTCAACGTACCCCCGGGGGTAATCTGAAACTAGGGGAGGTAACTTGAAACTGGTATTTATCTACTTTCAGCGTACCGGGGGTTTACTAGTTTCAACGTACCCCCCGGTAAGCTGAAACTAGTTTTATTGTACCCCCCGGTATGCTGAAAGAGGGGTACGCTGAAACGGCTACACCGGACTACTGAAGAGCTAGGGTGGCAAATCCAGATCAAATAGGGGAGATTAAAGTAGTTTCCTGAATGTTAAAATTGTGTCAGCATTACGTATGGGCACAGGCAAGGCGTTCCATAAGGCTGGGCCAGATATAGAGCAAACTCTTGACCCAGTGTTTGTATTTATACGAGGAAGAACAAATCTATTTGAATTTGTGAAGTGTAGATATTTTGAGCATTTCGGCCGATATGCACGCTGGTTGTGTTTTAGGGTTCGGCAATTTATCGCACATATTTTAAAATGAATGCAAAACTTGACAGGAAGCCAATGTAATAGTTTTAGAATAATAGCGGAACCGACTGAATCGTGAGGCGCAATGGTTACCACTCTTGCAAGGCAGTTCTGAACGCGTTGTAATCTAGCGATATCCTTATCTGGCATATTGAGAAAAGGTGAGTTACAATAATCTCACTTTTTACTGACGAGTTCCATTACAAAATTATTTGCTCTGCAAGATCTCAGTACAGATTGTTTCGAATTCGACGCAGGTCACGAATATGATAGAAGCATGCCCTACATGTTTGGGATATGCGATTTTGGAAATTCAGCTATCTGTCGAATGCTACACCAATATTTTTGGTTGATGCAGATGGATTTGTGTCTTGACCTGCATGTGAAATTATTCAAGAATTTATCTCGCTGAAGTTTGGTCCCAATAAGAAGAAATTCTGTTTTGCTAGGATTAAGCTTCAGCTTAGACCCTGTCATCCAGGCCGACACAACCATTAAACAATGTTGCAACTCCTCAAGAGATTCCTTAATGTTTGAAACTGATAGAGACAAGTACATTGAGTATCATCGGCATAAAGATAGTGGTTTATATCAGAACTAGTGATAATATCGCGGAGTGGTGTAGTGTATAAGGTAATTAGCACTAGTCCCTACAAAGAACCCTGTGGAACTTCATAATGAGAGTGTGTCTTTATTTTTTACGGATCGGTGCCTATTTTGCAAATAAGAGAAAAACCAAAATTTGAGCCATTATTGTCCATACTAATAATGATATAGTTCTTTACTTTCAGTAGAGCCGATTCTGTAGAATGATATTTCCCGTTAGGTTGATTGTACTGGATTAGATAGATGGTTATTTTTTATATGAGCTTGCAGCCGATTGCCTACTACCTTTTCTAAGATTTTGAAAATGAAACTCAAGCTGGATACTGGCCTGTAATTTTTCAACTCGTTTTTAGGAAGATATGTTTTTTTTAAGAAGCTCACCTACATGAGCTTCTTTGACATTATGAGGAAGTGTACTAGATTCGAGTGAAATGTTAATATTGTCAGTGATGGGAGTTATTAATATGACAAGACAATTTTTCAACACGCTTGTACGAATGGGGTCCAGATCACATGATTTTAAAGATGAGCCTCAAATAAGCATTTTAATTTCATCTTCTGACGCACGTTCAAAAACGTTCATTTTGGATCTGATTTCTGGTTTTGCACTGGTGGAATTTCAGTACTTTATTTGCAAATTTGGAACGGATAGTTTTAATTTCATCCACAAATACCTAGAGAAATTATCACAAGGTGATTTGACTGATGTGAATTCTGGCAGAGACGGTGGTAGAATTCTACGCAGAATGTTATTTATTGAGTTCCATAGGCGACGGGGATTGTCTGAATTTTCTGAAATACCATCAGCTAAATATTTGATTTAGCTTTTGTCATCATTCTATTACACAGGTGACATTAAAATATGCAACGAGAACGATCTGGATGTGTGCGAGATCTGCGCCATGTTCGTTCGAGATTGTGGCGAAGGGTTTTAGCCTTCATTATTTCCAGATTTATCCATGGAGTTGGTGATTTTCTGAGACTTTGTACTTACAGGAGCTTTGTCTAAAATAGAGCTAAGGACAGAATCATACTTTTGACATAGTGCCGAGAGATCATTCTCTGTTTCTTCATTATCGAATTGTGAATATCTGAATGAAACGATTCATAATCAATTTTGTTTAATTTCGAAACTATATTTTCTCCTTGTTCCATTTCGTCAATTTCTGATATGACCGCACAATGGTTTGAGATACCTGCTGATAGCCAGTCACCCTATATAAGGAAACACTTGTGCACCATCTTGTGGCAACTTTGATTTATTTGTCACAAAATTATTCATACTATATAAGGGGTGATATATCACCTTTAATTGAAAGGTGTACTACATCTGTGTACTACATCTGCATGTTGAAACCTGCACGAAAAAATTAATCGTGTCATTTAAAACTTCCTGCTACTTTTGTGATTTTATTTAGGTCGAGACAGTGCTGTTATTTTATCTTTATAATTTGTGATCGTGTAAAACCTTTTTTTTGTGATTCATTTTTTTAACATCCATACATCCATACAATGGAGGTTTTTGCAATGTGCCACAATCGGAGAAAAATACCTTCAGGAGGTTGTGCCACGATAAACTTATTCTACAAAAAAACATATCTGGAAGACTGCAATCCTTACAATCGGGTACATTTTAACCATTAACCCGCTAAATGAGATAATTTAATTTTTTACCCACTTGAAGCTCAAAGTTGGTGAAAATTAACCATATTTGTTTATTTTGAGACCGAATGAATGAATGAATGATTGAATGAATAAATGAATGAATGAATGAATGAATGACAAAGTCAATAGATATTGTTTTCCGTAGTGCTAATCATGTAGACATGCATGCTGGTGTGTCCTACGTCTCCCAAACTGTTTACATGTAGATCCTGCCGTGAAAAAATCAAAAGGCGATAGCTGCATGTACTTACTTCACAAGCAAATAGTTACTGCCTTTTGTCTCACCATAAACAAACAGCAAAAATCACCGAACAAAACATCACCACCTTTTTCATCTCAACACGCAACATTCACTCAGGACCCTGCAACACAACTCTCTGCCTATAGTAGTCGAATGATTTACTCGAAAACTCGCTTCTCCCAATTTCAAATTGGTTTACCCTTGAAGCACTGAAATATTTTTGTATAAAACATGGAGACCTAATGGTTTTTTCATTTTGAAATCATCAAAAACGTCTTCGTTGGCTCTTTCCGCTTCATTTAAATACCTATGCTACAGGTCAACGGCCATTATAAATATTTGTACTCTTACAGTGCGGGGATCGACTTTAGACGTCAGAATCTGACGTCTACGGACGTCAGATTCTGACGTTTAAAGACGATCCCCGCGCTGTAAGGGTTCAGTTGCATCATACAGGATAGTGTACTAGTATCTAACTACATGTAGGTGCACAACTCAAGTCAGGCGAGGCAGGTGAAAATGGTATTATTTCTACGACACACGACAACGTGAAACCAGCTGCCACAACACTAGTTGTGTGCTTTGATCAAAGGTCATTAAATCAATAAGCTCTTAGCCTCTGAGAGAACTCAGCAAAGCGTCCGTTCAATATTGGGCCAGCGTCGCAGAAGCTGGCCCAATATTGAACATACATTTTGCCACCATTCCCCGATTGCCAGGTTGTTATGGTAACGCATGGAGTGACCTTAATCTACGATACCCTACTCAGAAATCGGACTCTTTAGGATGGAAACTGGAGGTGGCTCTCGCACCGTTTGAATGCTAGGCTCCAGTTCTTTTTTTTATTTTCTCATCACTTCAGTCTACTCCAAACTGAAATTGTTCATTGATGTTATATGTTTTTCTATTATTATGGCAACAAATTTTACACTGGTAAGCACTCATTGTCCATGCACTTCAGAATATAAAGACTTTACATTAAATGGAATTGAATTTAATCGATGCACGCTGGCATTGCGGTGACGTTGATTGTAAGGACGACCATTTGCAATCATATTTCACATGAAAAAATGTACAGTTCTTGGAGAGGGGATCTAGCGATGTAAATATTATTTACGCATTTAAATACTATATTCAACTGCATTCAATTCAGAATGGCATACACGTTTTATACTAGACTTCAAAAATATTCACGTGCCTTAGTTTTGCAATTAATTCAACCCTTTCTCCCTTGTCTATACGCTTATTGGGAATGAAATGAGTGCTTAAGATCGAGGTTGGCAAACATATGGTCTCAAATGAGACAACTACGTCTGAAAAAAAAACTTATTTTAGTACGTTTGGGGTCACTTTTTGTTTTATATCTTATTTATTTGAATTTGAAATGCCATTGTAAATAATATACAAATATCTCGCAAATGTATTTTTTTCTTCTACTGTGCATCTACTCTAACCATTTCGATAATTGTAGTGGTAATGTATTTGGTTTGACATTTTGTTTAAAAACGTATACAAGCCTAGCAGGAAAAAAGATTAATAAAAGACATTGATTACCTTTTTTCCCGTTAGGCCCTTAACAAATTTTAGTATATTAATTATTATGTTGAAAATATCTTATTCATGGTTCAAGGCTTGCCGTAGCAAGTTGAAACGTCATAAGTTTTGACCATTTGTTCCAAAGTTAGTACATTTTACTACTATACTATTAATTATTATTTATGAACACAAATTAAAACTGAATGTATACACATTCTAGGCTGGGTGCAGTTTCAAAGATGATATCACACGCAAAGTCCTCCCGTTATTAACTGATTAATCCTATCCAAATATAGTAGAGGTTGGTGCTGGCCAACATTGAAGCAGTATAGGGTCAATGTTTGTGTTTCTGTGTCTCTACACATACTAGTGCGGATTTCTAAAATTCGCCCCAGATATAGGCCTATATGGAGACCGTGTTAATCTGGTAATGTTTGGTCTCGGCCTACATTCCCGAGTGAGATGAAGTTCATCAAGTGATGAACGTTCATGAATGTCCATGAACATTCATGAACAATGGTTCATAAATCATGTTCATCAAAAACAGACAAATCATGAATATTAATGAACATTTGATGAGCTAATGTTGCTCATGATTTAGTTCATGAGGTTCATATGGAGAGGTTCATGAACAGTCATGAATTTTTATGAACCTAGTGGAATCAATTCAGTTCATAGATTGTTCATGAAAGTTCATGAGAGAGTTTCATGAACTTTAAGGAGTTATAATGATTTTGATAAATCTTTATTCGGTTCATGACTAGTCCATGAAAGTTCACGAGGGACTGTTTCATGAACTGTGATGAATTGTTATGAACTTGATTAGTCTCATTATTTAGTTCATGGTTGTTCGTTAAAAATCATGAACTTTGATGAATTACTATGAACTTGATAAGTCTTAATTCTGTTCATGGCTAGTTCATGAAAGTCCATGAGAGAGTTTCACAAACTTTATGGAATTATTATGAGCTTGATAAGTCCTAATTCTGTTCATGGCTAGTTTATGAATGTTCACGAGGGACGGTTTCATAAACTGTGATGAATTGTTATAAACTTGATTAGGCTCATTATTTAGTTCATGGTTGTTCGTTAAAGTTCACACTTTGAATAATTATTATTAACTTGATAAGTATTAATTGGGCTTATGGCTAGTGCATGAAAGTTCATGAGGTATAGTTTCATAAATTGTGATAAATTTTTTTGAGTTTGAAATCTCAAGTTAGTTCGTGGTGTGTTTGTGAAAATTCATGAACTGTGGTGAATGACAGCCTAATTACCATGGCGAGTATGGTGTCAAATACGCAATGGCTCATTAATTAATTAATTAGCAAATTGAGACATTCTGAGTTGGATTTTTAACAATAGAATACCTAATATTTAAAAATAATTAGTTTCTCAGTTTTCTGTTCAATTCTGTGTAATACTGTCAGAGAGGCGATTTCTTTTTTAATTAACAAAATAAAGCTTAATTAGCTTGCTGTGTTTAGGTAAGAAGTAACCTCATAAAAATATAATACCCGATCAGATTACTATATGTATTTTACAGGTCAAAAGAATTAGACTGAAAAGTTAATGAATCTCCATGAACAATTCGTGAACTTTTATGAACATCAACACTAACTAAGAGTTTGTGACCATCATGCACTTAGTTTAAGTGTTGCTGGCTTATCTGGTTCATTATTGAACAACCTGAGTTCCTGTTTGTTCATGAACAACCTCAATTTCACGAGCATTATGCTCGGAACTTTATTTGTTGTTCAGGAACATTTATGAACAGTTTATGAACACATTTAAAGAACGTTCATGAACATTCTGGTTCAACTATCTGGTTCGTGAATTATTTTAGTTTTCAATCAATCAATTGATTCAATCAATCGATTGATCGATCGATCAATCGATCAATCAATCAATCAATCAATCAATCAATCAATCAATCAATCAATCAATCAATCAATCAATCAATCAATCAATCAATCAATCAATCAATCAATCAATCAATCAATCAATCAATCAATCAATCAATCAATCAAACAATAAATCAATCAATCAATCAATCAATCAATCAATCAATCAAATAATCAATCAATCAATCAATCAAACTTCTATAGCGCATAAATTTTCCGTGAACCGAGCTCAGAGGCACACTTAATCTTAAGCCCATGCATTCGAATCTAGGAATTCGATCCCGGTGGGCTAAAACGTACGGATGCACTCTCGTAATGAAAGCTTTGTTTAAAATAGAATCGATCATTATTACACTATTGTAGACATGTTTGACTTCACCTAAACTTCATAGCGTATAGACTTTACATTAAAAAAAAAATATCTAACATAATTAAAATAATGCTGATCGACGCTCTTGTGTCTGTCCTGTGATTTCTGGACTGCAGATGTATTATAGATTATTATTATATTTTTTTCTCATAGCACAATGGCAGAGGCGATATTACCAATACTAACTTTTCAGTTTTCGCATCAGTTATCACTCGAGCACGGAAGTACCATTTTTTACAAATATTGATCTCGGGGACTGAGGCGTCGGGATCGTCCGCCTTGTTGATCCATCAGACGTAAGTAGAAAGCCCCCGCGCCACTTTCTGCCTGCTCCGGATCCGACCCCCGCGCCACCTTCTGCCTGCTCCGTATCCGACGGGATCAGTCCTATCACTCCCGTACTCTGCCTCTACCCATTTTTCCGGGACAACTTATGCGTGTGGTCATTTAGGGATTGGCTTGCGCCATCACATCTCCGGACACGATTCATGGACGCGCCTCATGACGGGATCCGTTGGCGAGACGTTGGCCCGTCGCCGAGGCAACGTCGCCGACGTTGCCCCGGCGTCGGGCCAACGTCTCGCACACGCCGATCCGTGGATACTTTGTCAGCATAAAAAACACCCCCTGACGTCATTGTTGGGCAACTTAGGTGTCGGCAGGACAATAACAGGTCCGACGCCACAAAATTGTGTTATTCCCTTTGCGCGATTGCTTCCAACGGCTCCATTTTCAGTGGTAAACAAGGCAATATATATAAATATATGCCAAAACAAAAACAATGCAACAGATAGTCAATTTGCAAGGCAATTATTTAAATAAATTGATCAATATTTAGCGGGGAAGTTTTCCAGGATATTGCGATCCGCTAGCATCCCTGTTTTCTACGAGCCAGGATTCGGGGTGCGAAGCTCAAAAGGCGCAGCCGCGCCATTTGGTGATTGGCTGTAGCACTGTACAAGTCATCATTCTGGCCTCTACATGAGCAAGACCTTTTGGTCACAAAATAACAAAACAACAGGCCAGTATATAATTGTCTGATTACTCTACAAGAGGCAGTATCTGACTACTTTGAATTTCTTGATTTTTCGCTCATTTTTAAACTCCACATTTGAAAACAAATCGTTAGAACAAAGCATATTTTAGTTCCTATAGTCTACAAGAGGTTAATATATGGCTAATAAACTACTAACAGTATTACGTGGGGAATTCAAGGATATGTATGCGTGTATCACCACACATGTATTAACTTAACCCTTTAAACCTTCACGATTCATCAACGCATCATTTTGCATCCCTGAAGAATAACTTAATTTTCCACACCTAGGGGTTTTAGAATGCATGTAACTGTTTTATTAATCACAACATCTTTTTTTTCATATGCCACCCACTTCAAGTCATCTTCATCCACTACAAGTCGTAAATTGCGACAGCAATTCGCGGCTTGTGGTGGATGAAGATGACACCGGTAAAATCAGGCTGCAACGTGTTAATTATAATGGGTCGTATAATTATTGTTACGAGTGGGCCAGAAGAAACGAACATTCTGCTCTTCAAACAAAAACAGTTTACTTGAAAAGCAAGTAGTTAACAGTTACTGCCACTTAGTTTCACACGACAGCGCTGTTAAGCGCAACTAATATAGTTCTATTTTTTACCCATTTGTGTTGCAGCTGTAGGTCGCAGTACACGGATAAACCACTTTGTATTTGCTTGATTCGAGACCGAACATTCTCGCTGTTTAAATACAAATTGAATTATCTTCAAACGATATTTGCTGTCCAAATAACGAGATCAAGAACGTTAAAATCGCTTCACCTTTCATGTTTATGTGGATTTGTGGATGAGGGGATGGATAGATGGATAGATATACAAATAGATGGGAGATGGATATACGGATATATTGATTCTAAACAAAGTTACCTTGCGTATCCAAATGTGTTTAATTATTTATGCACAACCGTTCTAAAATATTGGCATAATACACGCTCTTGATAATATTATTCTCAAATTAAAATGAATGGAAAGTGGTTGAATCTTACTTAATTTGGAACTTAGTGTGGAGCGATAAAGTGAGTTAAATATTACCACATTCTACATAAATTTGGAACCATGAATAAAATATATAATATTATATATAATATATTATTCTCTAAAATAAATAGGTAATAACAAAACGTAACGATCATGAGTGCATTGTTGAAATCATTTTTTCTCAATGAAAATCTGAACTTTTGTCTCGGCAGAGACGTATGGAGACGATAGTCTTTCAAAGCATTGTATGTGAGTGATATTCTGTAACTGCACAATTTCAATGTTTTGTGGTGTATTCTCGGCGAGGCACTGCTCCGTTTTGCAAAGCCAAAAGGCAGTAACTGCTTACTTGAAAAGTAAGCAGTTACTGCCTTCTGGCTTTGCACAGCAGTGTGGCTGGGGTATACCCACGACGACCCCATAACATGATCTACGATGGCCGTCTAAGCCTTTTATGTCTTGCTGCTTCCTGGTGGTCCAGGTTGTGAGATTCAGGGGACTCTCTTCAACGTTCTGGGCCGGATACTCTACAGGTCGTCCACCCACATTGTACACCCCTGGTCCGACTGAGACGGAATTCGGTTTAACCCTCTGCCTGCTAGTGACGGCCACATGTTTTATATGACATATTTTCAATGACATTATTGTTTGATAGGATAGACAACCCATCGACGCGAGGCTTTAGGATTGTATTTTGATAGGCGACATTACACTTGTATATTTGATAGAATTAGGTGAATATGGTAAATGAGGAAGCGTTAACATTAAATTTTGATATTAAACAATGTATTGTGAGATAAATGTAAACTTTGACATATTGGTCATTTATCTATTTATATAATAAATAAACACTGCAATATAAAAGAAAATGTGCACGCATCAAGAAGTGATAATTTATGTTCTATCATATATTTTACTGTAAAATAAATGGTTTACAAGAACAAACATTCACTTATTTTGGTTCAGACACATAAACAAAATATTAATAAAATAAATATGCCACGTATGGAGATAAAAGATTTGTAATTGTGGAGCATGAAAACAACTCCCGAATCGCTTGCATATATAATATTAAGAATGCGTTGGACCGGCGTTCCGTGTTGGCTTTCGTCAGTTTTATAAATATTGATCAAGCTCAAAATCTATTCACTTCATGAGTGTTTTTTGGGTGTTTTTTTTGGGACACCAAGACATTGTATTCTACTTCAAATCACCACATCACCAAAACCCATGATTGTGAGCTGAATCCCACAAACAACGAAATGCCGAGAGGGGATCACGCCAGTGGCGAATGCAGAATGTGCAAGAGGAGGGGGCGTGAGGCACATTTTGGCTCAAAAAAGGGGTGTTAGCTTCAATTTTTTCAAAAAAAAATGAAAATGCAATATTTTCACAAATAAGGGGTGGGGCGTACATCGGCTCCGCCCTATGCTGGATTCGCCACTGCACGCTCTTCTACCACGTGATGTATCATGTGACGGCGATGCAGAAAGCACGATGCGTTGATTTTATGGTGGCTCAATGTTAGGCCACCGTCTGCGACGCTGGCCAAACATTGACCCAACATAAAATCGCTGTTTCCTGATTGGAATAAAATTATTATTGGGCTGCTTAGGATGACATGATTGATTGTCTTAATTGCCGGGATGTATTCGGTTAATGAATAATAATGATTATGTTCAAGCTGTAAATATTTTGTTTTCTCGAACCTTTTTTTCTACATATTATGACGTGACGACACCCCAATCAACACGAAGCATTCATCCAGTGTTGGTTTATTGAGGGCCAACCGCAAATTGCAAATTGAATAGTGCTTAGTTCAAAAGTAAGAAGTGAATGTTGTTTACCTTTGCATGTCAATATGGTATTATACCCTTAATTTAACTCCTATTTGGTATAATTCCCCACACAAACGTATTCCTCGTACCCAAGCTTAAACACGGTCGCGGTGATGGCCATCAATTCTAGTGCTGTACCTGCATTCAGGCAGCGTTGGACCGGCGTTCCGTGTTGGCTTTCGTCAGTTTTATAAAATCATACAATACATCATCAGCTACATGTACATGTACACGTATTATAACCAGCCAAGCATGTCTCGACCTTTTGAAGTCATGAATTAGCTCCGCCCCCTACTTTTGCCTTTGGGATAATCGTTCCCAATGGTTTAAAAATAGGAGCTGCGCACTCTAATATTTAAAAAGTCATCTAAAATAGGATGAAAAATGACATTGTGCAGAGTAGGTCTGGGGAATACATGAGGCCTTTAAATAAGGGTCAACACTTTTAGCGCCTTAGACGTCAGATTCTGACATATGAAGACGGTATCGCACAAATTATCAACACATTAGTAATGGCCGGAGACCCATAACATAGGTATTCAATGAAGCGGAAAGGGCTAGCTATAGTCGGATTCACATTGACCGTGGTGAATGCTTTTCGCCGATTTCAAAGTCAATTCTCAACAAAGACAAATTGTCATAAAATTTTACACACACTATTTTCCATTCATGTCGTGACTACCCTGAAAGTTTCGCGAAGTTTTGATAAATATTTTAGAAGTTAGACCATTTGACATGTAGTAAATAAATAAAAATGTTGCCCTCTATAAACCCATTTGCTTTTAGGGTAGTCACGACATGAATGGAAAATAGTGTGTGTAAAATTTCATGAAAATTGGTTGAGAATCGACTGAGAAATCTGCGAAATTCAATAATCGTGGTTGTCGAGTTTAATGTGAATCTGACTATAAGACATTTATGATGATTTAATATTGAAAAATTGGTATCCATGGTTTATTCAAGAATATTTCAGTGTTATACGGGATAAATTACTGACAACTGAAGAATGGACGCTGCTTTTCTTATTCTACCATGTTGCAAAATGTGCCACAGGGCCCGTATTCTCGTACAAGTTACGATATATCGTAACTTGTACGAGAATACGGGCCCTGTCAGTTGGTCCGGAGTATAAATCAATATTTGGTTTAGAAAATAAAACAACACGAAGAGGTAGTTCGGTATTTTTTAGTAAATTCTCTTGGGATGCTGCTTGTTTGGAGAAAGCATCAGCTGGTTTTTATATCAGCGAAAAATGTGGAAGATTCAGTTATCATCACTTTACGAACAAAGACATGGGAATTGCTTCTCTGGGCGTTGCCCACCCTAGCTGTGAAGAGAAGACCCAACAAACACAAAACATTTGTATCACATTTGTACAACGTCGGCCCAACGTCTTCGACGCTGGACCAACATTGTACAAATGTTATGCACAAGTTATGTGTTTACTGAGTGGGGGTGGGGGTGATGTTATGGAGACGCCAGCTCTGTTGCCAAGTGATAACACTTTTTCTGATCCATCTGTTACACGACCATTATTCTACTGGTTGTTGGCTGGACTTGTTTATTATAATGCTGATATCCGAATCGTCTTCATTTAAAAACAACCATGTCTTCATAATTAGTCTCCTGAGTCACCTTTAAGGTTTGTTTGTTTGTTCGTCTGTTTTTGATTCCCTCGTTCGTTCGTTCGTTCGTTCGTTCGTTCGTTCGTTCGTTCGTTCGTTCGTTCGTTCGTTCGTTCGTTCGTTCGTTCGTTCGTTCGTTCGTTCGTTCGTTCGTTCGTTCGTTCGTTCGTTCGTTCGTTCTTCGTTCGTTCGTTCGTTCGTTCGTTCGTTCGTTCGTTCGTTCGTTCGTTCGTTCGTTCGTTCGTTCGTTCGTTCGTTCGTTCGTTCGTTCGTTCGTTCGTTCGTTCGTTTGTTCGTTCGTTCGTTTGTTTGCTCGTTCGTTCGTTCGCTCGCTCGCTCGCTCGCTCGTTTGTTTATTCGTTCGTTCGTTCGTTCGTTCGTTCGTTCGTTCGTTCGTTCGTTCGTTCGTTCGTTCGTTCATTCGCTCGTTTATTTGTTCTCTAGGTCGTACATGTGCATGTACTCTATCTGTCTTGATCTGTTGTTTTATTCTAACCCATTTAATTACAATAGAAGTCATTTTAATTGAACAACAATAATTTTTGTCAGTCAATTGGTCAGGGGTAAAACCATTATTATTAGTTAACATGGATCACTAAAATGACAAAAAAAAGACACTAAAAAACGTTCAAATTCAGCCAATGCAGGAAGGTTATGTTTTTGGTATTGTTGGTTGGTCTGATAAGTCAACACGTAGTGCACGGATTTGCATGAAACTTTCACCCGAGGTGTGTCTCAGGTCATGGAACAATCAGTTTAGTTGATCTTGATCTGGATTACTATCCGAATACATGATCTGGATTGCGTTTCAGATTATGGATTAGTAGCTTTGTACATTTGAACTAATTTAATGGATTATTTCTCATGTTTGATTAATTTAAGACCAAATCATGATGTTTAAACACGCACTTAGTTCCCAATAACATTGATTTGATAAGTTAAGTTGTGAATTTTGTTTAGGATGATTTGAGTGTCACACAGAAAAAAACTGCTACTCAGTACAGTACTGCTTTGCAAAATAAAAATGCATTAAAACACACCATTGCATTACTTGCCTTGTCCGACGACTACATTCTAAGCCGGGAATGGAGAGTTATTGTTGATCAAGTACAGACCAATGATGTGTTTTAAGTCAGTTAAAACCCTCGGAGTTCTACATTCTAAGAATGTAGAGCTCCTCGGGTGTTATCCTATACGTAAGATTAAAATGTCGTATCCCAGCAAACACAAAACATGTGTGTCACATTAGTACAACGTCGGCCTAACGTCTTCGACATTGGACCAACATTGAACAAATGGCATACAAAAGTTTTGTGTTTGCTGGGATCTTCGCCTGGTACATACGACATTTAGTTTTCAAAGGAAAGGCCGGCATACCAGGCTGTGACTTCTTGCGAGCACTCTGGAAGATAATATCATCTGTTGATAGGTGATCCCTTCGTCAGAGAGGATGGGGGACCCAGCAAACATGACACATTAAGCCAATGTTGGTTTAATGCTGGACCTACGTCGTAGACGGTGGCGCAACATTGAGCCAACATTGGTTCAATGTGTCATGTTTGAAGAACACATCGACAACGCCTGGCATGACATTGATACCAGTCTGACTGATCAGAAAAAGCCTCTCATGAATTTTATGCACTGTGATGCCAGAACTTTGAAAAAAAGCGGAGGGTGGTCTGATTGAAATACTAATAATTCAAGGGCTCCATGCAATAACCTGTTAAGCGCCATTAACAGGTTCTTGCTGATAAGTATTTGAGGTGATGAGGTAGGGAAGATTATTGTGTAAAAAAAATCTTAGCTCTACGACCATTATAAAGCACTTTTCTCAGAAGCAAGTACATGTTTATGGCTGTTAGTGTGACAAATTTCACTATAAAAAAATGTTAAGTGCGTTTACCAGTGAATATTACTAAATAACATGTAGCAAATCCTACCGGTAAACTCACTTAACATGTTCTTGCAAATAATAGAATCGCAAATCTGAAATGATAAGCACCAATAACATGATTTTACAAAAACAACACAATTAATTTTAAATGTACAATGAACTTGAAGACTATTGGCAAATACCATTTAACAAACTTTGAAAATGTGCGCAAGGCATGCTGGAAGTCTTAGATATGATTACTCAACTTACTTTACCATTATTATTGATAAACAAAACTTCTTTTACTCGGGAGTTCCTAAAGGTAAAAATATTGAGCTTAAACTTTGAAAACGTTTTTCTCAAAACTATAAAACATGCACTTAACAGGTTCGTGTACGCAGGCATTCAATTTAGGTGTCATACATTTTTATGCTAATAATAATATATCCTACCCTCTGATATAAAGTGTCACCCCCAGATGACCAGTGCTTGTCTTCTCAGGGTGAGAGCTGATTCAATGTGTCTCACAACGATGGACGTGTTAGAGTTTGGAGGACACACTGTGAGAGGTTCCTCACAGTAAAAACCCACTCAACACGCCATGATGTAAGGGGACATCGGTCGAGGGATGACACTTTGTGTACGAGGGTAGAATGGGCTTGACACTCTAAATTAACTAGGGCAGTGCCTACCTTAGTAAATTTTGAGTGTCAAATACCGATATTTTGGCTATTAGTATTGAAAGGGGTGGGTTAGGCCCTCAGGATCCGCCACTGATAATAAATAGAGGCTATCGGTAGTTAAATGTGTGCTTCGACCAGAATTGCAAATGTTTGATCGTAAATTGAACAGGTTTGAATAATTTCCTCAACATATCTGGATGTTATCAATTTTTTGTAAAAGCCGCGGCTTTGTTCCGGCCATGCATCATGTTTCATCTTAATAATTGATGTGCCTCCATGCTGGAGTACTGCTCTGCAAAGCAAAAAGTCAGTAAATGAATATTTAAAAAGTAAACAGTTATTGCATTTTGTCTTTACATCGCATTATAGCCGGTTATTCTCAAATTAACTAAAACAATGGACCATGCGCTGATCGTGCCTCGTCTAAAGAGGAAAATGAATGTCGTAAAAACCTGCGTATTTTATTACCTCTTCTAATGAAAGTAGAAATCAATGACATCAAATCTCTATATCTGGAACGGAAAATGGTGTCATCTAATCCAGCAATGCAATAATAAATACAATTTGGCACAAAGTTAAATTATACAGCACATTATAATAATCATATTAACTTCAATGGACGGAGGTAATATGCCTTGGAATTTACAGATGACGAGTTCTTATGTGACAGACAAATCGTCGCCTCGGAGCTAAAGGATCCTATCTGCCACTCTGACGAGTGTCAGATAGGATCCTTTAGCTCCGAGGCGACGAAATGGACACAGCAAAATAATAGCTTCATATTTGACATAACCCTTAACCCTTAAAGTTTTAAGCATTTTAAGCAATTCTCGATTTGTAGTGGATAAAAATGACTTGAACTAGGTGGCAAATGAAAAAAAGATATTGTTATTATTAAACACTTCCACGAATATTTTCGTTCTAAAACCCAGAGGTTTTATGAAATTGTATCAATTTTCAGAGATGCAAATGATGCTTCAACCAAAGGGATTTTTTCAAATTGAAATCATCATAAATGTCTTAGTTAGCTCTATGTGATAGGTTTACGTCCATTGCAAATATTTGTATTCTTTCAGCGCGTGGACCGTCCCAGTGCCCGCCTGAAAGAATCAACTAAATGACCAAAACTGCAATAGAAAGACAAGTAGTAGTAAATGCCAATTTAAAAATAAGCACGTATTGCTGCTTTCATTTGCAGGGCAGAGTAATATCATCTGACGTATCGAGATCTTGTATTGGGAATACATACGCCGGGAATATTTAAACATTCGTGCATAAAAATACTCACATTGAGATCGAAATATGGCGTGATAGGCCATCGCAATCAATTCATCCCATGTATCAGAGTCACTTCTTCTTATTCCAGTCAGGACTGAACTGAATTAATGGAATACATATAGTACGGATCCACGCGGCTATTATGAATAAATATGTTTACTCTTACAGTACGGGGATCGACTTTAGACGTCAGAATCTGACGTCTACAGACGTCAAATTCTGACATTTAAAGTCGATCCCCGCGCTTTCAGGGTTAATTTTGGCTCAACATCGCAGACGGTAGGATTTCTTTTCATGGGTTGTGTGTAAATTGTGTTTGTAACCTGATATATAATATTAAACAGATGCAGATAATGTTTGTTTTATGACTGTGCTTCTAACCAGTCTGTTTTGTCTTATTTTGTTCGATTTGGTGAATTGAAAATGCTCAGGAAGCTTATAATTCTCATCAAAAGCCCAGCTATCTGTTTTAAATGCTTATCCACTTGAAGTTGTGTCTCGCTGGACCGACCCACAAATAGACTCAGGAAGCTTATAATTCTCTTCAAAAGCCCACTTTTCTGTTTGAAGTATTTATCCATCTGAAGTTGTGTCTCGCTGGACAAAATTATCCACATTTGTCAAATGTAGTATTTTCAGATTTATTATTTGCTGCTCTTATATATTATATAATCACTTTTAGAAAGTGTAATTACTTAGAGTGCGATAAAAGGTTGGAAAGCGTGTTTTGTCGTGTTCTATGCACACATGGACAACTGAGAGGTCAGCATTTCTAACAAACATGATAAACTCATCCATTGTTGGTTCAATGTTGGACCAGCGTCGTAGACGGTGGCCCAACATTGAACCAACAATGGATGAATTTCTCGTGTTTGTTGGTTCTTCATTGTCACCCACATGACAATTAATTATGATGTAACTATAGAAAAGCGAAGCAATAGTATCCCGAGAAAACAGTGTCATGTGACGTATCTGACAGCCAATCAGGAGCGGTTTGATCGATGTGCTTTGTCTAGCCACCAATCAGAGCATTCTGATAGATGGGGCTGCAGTCGCGAGGGCCATCCGTGCCAATTTTGTTTCAACTCTGGTTCAGGGCGTGGGCCCTAGGGTAGTGGTTAGCACCGCTGCCTTTCACGCCAGAGTTCGGTGTTCGGTTCCCGGTCTCGGCGGTTTGAAAGAAACAAAAAATGTTTCTTCCCCATCCACGTGTGAAAGTCAGCATTGTGGGGAGCCTCCATGACCGAGAGGTAGCGTGCTCGGCCTCAGACCGCCAGGGCTCGAATTTCGAATCCTGTGTCTGGAGGACAGTGTCATCTCACCATCCTCAGGACGTTCTCCTGGCCCAGTTTAGCCTATATGTGCACAAAGGTGGCCTAAAGCCCGATTCATTTCATTTCATTTTTTTTCAACGCTGGTTCAGCATCCGATACGTAGGTCTTACATAGAAACAGCAATGACCCATTGTTACTGGTAAACACCTATGAAACCTGTCTCTACGCGCCCACTCAGACACCAAACATTGTCCTGGCATTTATTTGACTAAAATCAACCATAATTATTTTGCAAATGCAAATAGCAGTACCTGGTTTGCTTTTCAAGTGGACAGGTACTGTTGTTTGATAAAAATATCCCAGCAAACACGAGACGTTGACCCAATGTTGTTTAATTTGTTTTCTAAAATGGCTGGTCTTGAGTTATGTAAAGCAATGTATAATTGTGCCCCGGAAAAAAGCGGAGTGTAGGTTTATTTTAAGGCTTTTTCACCTTGTTAGTCATGTAAGCCCCTGGTGTAAACTAAAAACATTTATTTATTATGCACGGCATAAGAGCGCATGGACAAATGGTGACGATTGTGGTAAGAATCTGACATCCATAAACGTCAGATTCTGACGTATAAAGACGGTCCCCACGCTGAAAGAATTCAAATATTTCTAATGGTCATAGACGCATGCCATAACATAGGTATTCAAATGAAACGTAAAGATCTAACTAAGACGTTAATGATGACTTCAAATTCAATCAATGTTGGATTAATGTTGGGAAAGCATTGTCTGGGAAATACTGTTTCTATCTATTTATTTTTAGCACCGAACTATAAACATGATGTAGATATTTCTGATGATCTGATTGATTTTTTTTAGGATGAATCAGATCACTGGCTAGAAACAGTTAGTATCAACAATAGAAATTTGCACACAATATGAAGCTGTATTTTATAATGACGTGTCACTCAATGATTGCAATGTGTGAAGAAGTCTCTGAGTATACACTCCCGCGTAATCATATTGTCTTATATAGCTATCGACATACGTTCCATTATCTCCAGAATCCAAACCTTGACAACAAGCGAGCAGTACAATCCCGAATGCAGCTCGTTATCGACCAATCCCCAAGTCGATAATCAGCAATTGCTTCTAATATTTTGATGAGCATTATCATTATTGCCTTAAATTTGTTACAGACACAGTATTCATCTCACATCGTATTGATTACAGTGGGCTGCTTTCAAGAGTTGTTTAACGAATTTTTTTTATCATAATTCCAGGTAAACGAGCTCCGCCTGTTTGCTTAAAAGCTCCCGTAAGATTTTTCTTACCAAAAACATGATAAATTATAATTAAACTTTGACATGTAATATTTAAATACATTATCTACATTATACGGATACTTCCTAATAAAAAATAACAATAATTAAAAAAAATTGCGAATGGACAATAGCAAATAGCAATAGCAAAATAGTTCTCTTTGAGACTGCGGGACGCGCTCGAATAATTTTATTGGCGATCAGATTTCTAGAAGTGGCATATTTTTATTAAAAAGGATTAAAAAAACTTGGACCTGCTATGGATGATGAATCAGCGGATCAAGGAACCCACTGCATCTTTGTCAAAACCAGCCCCCATCCCCGCTCTTCATATCCAGACGCCTTTATCATTGAAGAGTCCTTAGCTTGCCAACCTATGTTACTCACACTACATTCACCAATAATGTGTGTTGGATTAATGCTAGACCGGCGTCGTAGACAGCGGACCAGTACCAAAAACAATGTTGTTCAGCATCGTAGACGGTGTATCACTTACTGGGCGGGGGCCCTAGGGTAGTGGTTAGCACCGCTGCCTTTCACGCCAGAGATCGGGGTTCGGTTCCCGGTCTTGGCGGTTTGAAAGAAACAAAAATGTTTCTTCCCCATCCACGTGTGAAAGTCAGTATTGTGGGGAGCCTCCGTGACCGAGAAGTAGCGTGCTCGGCCTCAGACCGCCAGGGCTCAAATTTCGAATCCTGTGTCTGGAGGACAGTGTCATCTCAATCATCTCACCATCCTCAGGAGGTTCTCCTGGCCCAGTTTAGCCTATATGTGCACAAAGGTGGCCTAAAGCCCGATTCATTTCATTTCATTTTGTATCACTTACTCTTTTGACGCGATCCACATACTTCAAGTGAAGGAAAATTATTCAAATTTGACAAAATGGAGCTAGTTTGCGATGTTGAAATCTTGTTGATTGATGTTACATTTTATCATGTCGAAAAGCTGAATATTTAGTATGCTAAAAAAAAAAGAATAATTATAATCGTAACCGGCGGATTAAGGGTAAAGCATGTATTTTTCATTATCCCTTACAGTGCGGGGATCGACTTTGGACTCGCATTGTAAGATTAAAAATATTTATAATGGCCGTAGACCCATAGCATAGGTATTCAAATGAATCGAAAAGAGCTAACTAAGACATTTATGATGATTTCAAATTGAAAAAAAAGGTTTTCATAAAAAAAAATCAGCGCTTCAAGGGTTAAAGCACTAGGGACCATATAATTATATGAGTGGCTAGCGCCACATTATGGCACATATCAGGATCGGCTAACCATTGACCGTCAGAATAATTATTTCTAACCACTTTTCGGCTAACCACTGACCGTCATAATATTTCTTATTTAAATAAAGGATGCGCACCATATTTGGGCCGCAACTACAGTATAGACATATATGTATGTATAGCACACATAATTACCCTTCTACAACCAAGACTGAAATCAATGTCTCAAATATCTGAAAATAAAAATACAATGGTGTTCCCTATTTCGTCCGTATCTTCATGTTCACAAAGAATCACAAGCAACATTGTATTAGGATTAATAGTAGAACATGAAGAAGGAGTCAGAACATTGTTTCTCAAATTTCTGTATTTAACAGTTTAAAGATCGTACAACTATTTGTTTGTTTTCTTCTGTGCTTGCAGGTGAGTCTCAATTACAGTGGTTTATCACATCAATGCAAAAACGTTGCCTCGACTTTGGGCCACATCGATAAATGTTGGTCACGCGTTGAACCAGCATTCATCAATTTTCATAAATTACTTCTACTGATTGGTGAGTAAATAACGTGTACCCAGCAAAACATTTCTATAACAGTTTTAAAATGTTGGACCAAAGTCGAAGACGTTGGGTAGACGTTGTGTAAATGTTATGCAAATGTTGATTGATTAATGAACATGTTTTTATGTTGTATGCAACCGGCTAGATTGTCATTCGTAGGTGAAGATGGGCCTTGCTTAAACTGTTGTAAAACTATTTTTCATTTCACTGGCACTTTTAAAAAGTGACTGGTAAAGAATCAAACCCGTAATTTGTGCTTATATTTAGCATCAGACATTGTACACGGTTTTTAATCTTTATCAGCGACTTGTATAAAACACGAGAGCTCACTTTCCAATAAAGCATACATATTATCTTTGCGATGAAGAATAATCAAATTATTGAATTTTGATGCGCAATATAGTGTAAATAGGATACTTACAATGACGTCAAGTATATTTAAGCATGCATAATTGCAATGAATTTAATAACAAGCAAACAAACAAGCGAACAATTTTGATCAAAAATATGATCAAAGAAAAGTTATATGTTGGCAAACTCTTTAAAATGTCTATACTCTTGGTTAAGTAGCATAGAACTGGAACTCGATCTGACATAATTTGGAAGGATAAGGTTTAAGACGGAATTGAGGGGTCGGATGACCATCCCCACGCTAGCTCACTTCAGACCAAGTCTAGTAGTCTACCCCCGACCAATCGAAGAACGGTTAAGCCTGTCACATGACGAGATCGGTCAATCACTGCCGTCATTCAGTTGTTATTTAAATTAGCCCCCCCCCCCCTCCCATGTCCAGCTCTGAGTACAGAGTTGTGGCTTATGGTCATTCATTCCTTATCACTAGCATGGGATGCTCCGCAAACAAATCGCCTTGCTGATAACCATATAAGGGGGGGAATAAGGGAGGGCGGCGTAAGAGGACTACTATATTGCAATGGAAATCAAGAGTAAATATTTACTTGAAAAGTAAACAGTTACTGATGTTTGGCTTTGCACTATTGAATTGAGAGATAGTGTTAGGATGAGATGAGGTTAGACTGTGTCTGTATCTGTATGATAATCTGCAAACCTCCTTTAAGGTAACACGTTGATGAAAAATAAGGGGGATAAATGATTACAGATTTAATCTCTAAAATGGTTTAATTGTTTTTTGAAGGCTTTGATGGTGCAGCATTTTGCTATCTCAGAGGGTAGCTGATTCCACAAAGGTATGGTCTTCACAGAGAAAGAGTTATTCTATGCTGATGTGCTTGCCTTGATGGTCTTGTATTTCAGTTTGTGGTTGGAGCGATTTCGAGGATCTGCTAGAGTCAGCATGTTTGATGTTGATACTTCTATCAATTTATGGATGGTTCTGAAGAGGTTATCAGTCTGATGTCACTACGCCGATCAAGGCTGTGCCAACCGAGTTCTTCTATCACATCAGACACACTACTGGTATGGGCGTAGTCATTGGTGATGAATCGAGCTGCTCGACGCTGGACCATCTCTATGGATGAGATATCCTTGCCTAGGTATGGGTCCCATTTTGCGGCACCATACTCAAGTACAGGGCGTACTAGAGTTGTGTAAGCATTTTCCTTGATCTTTTTAGGGCAGGTTTTTAAGTTCCTACGGACGAAAGCGAGGGTGCCGTTTCCTTTTTTGGTGGTAAGAGGAACGTGTTCGGACCAGGTAGATCGTTCATATACAGGAGAAACAAGAGTGGACCCATGACTGTCCCCTGTGGTCCACCTGAGACCACGTGCGCAGGGTCTGTCTTCGCCCCATCGAAAAGTACACACCGGCTTTTGTGTTTCAGGAAGTTTGAGATCCAGCTATGGATATGCCAGTTGATACCGTAATGATCTAATTTTCCCAAGAGTCTATCAGGGGGTACGGTATCAAATGCTTTGCTGAAGTCCAGCACAGTTACAATGTTCTTGCTCCAGTAGTTGAGCATATCGTGGATGGTGACCAGCAGTTGTGATTCACAGTATGCTGTGCTTTTCTGTGTATTTGATGATATGTTTACATATGACGTGCTCCATCACCTTACAGCAAATACATGTCAGAAACACAGGCCTTTAGTTTTCTGGTTGGTATCGACTGCCTTTTTTGTATATGGGTGTAATATTTGCCTGTGTCCAGTCTTTGGGTAGTGTTGATCCATTCAAGGACTGTGTAATAAGGCACTGAGCGCAGGTACAACCTCTGTGGCCGTCTCTTTTAAAAACCTTGCTGGAACACAGTCAGGGTTGTTAGGTTTCAAGTCACGTAGCAGTTTTTCGATTCCTTCAGATGTTATTGTCAGCTCATCTATGGATGGGAATTTGTCGCCTTTTAGGGTGGAGATATTGTTCACGTTCTCCTGGGTGAAGACGGATGTGAACTGGTCGTTTAGGATTTTTGCTTTTTCGATTGTATTGTTGACCAACACGCCATCACGCTTCATTGGTGATATTCCTACATTATCTTGTTTCTTAGCTTTATGTAGTTCCAGAATGGCTTGGAATCGTTGTTGTTCAAACTATCAGATAACATATTATTGACGTAGTCCCAGCTACTTTTTCTAGCCTTGTTATATAGTCTCTGCTTTTTACGGCACATTCTCCTGAGCTTAGGTGTTACCCAAGGTAGGTTATAGCGGCAAGATGTTGTTTTACATGACACCAGGTTGCTAATGGTTTGGCGGATTTAGTTTTTTAATCAGTTGCCAGTTGTGTTCTACAGTGTTCTGTGTTATTTTATTGAGGAAATGTGTAGTGAAAGCAGATGTTTTTTCGCTTATTTACCCCCATTCAGCTTTGTTGAACAGGTTAACTTTCCGCTTCTCTTTTTTTAGCTAATTTTGGTTAATGTCACTGTCGACCAACATTATGTCATGGTCTATAGCAATTGTTAGTAAGGAATGTAGGTTTAAACGAAAAGAGCTAATTTGATTGCACAACATTAAGGAAAGGTACAGGCACGAAGTGGGAATAGGAGCACAGAGGTATACAAAACTAATTCACATTGGCGGCCTGGTAATAGAAAGTTTGATTAGATCAAACCTTGGAATAGTAAGTTACCCGCTTACTATTGTTACTCTGGACACTATTCGACACGATGGTAGGGGAGCTGAGCAATAGGCCAAGGCGTTTCAGCATTAAATTGCTCAATGACACACACGTAGGATGAATTGCCAGGGATGTCCATTGCCCAGAGCCCCTTATAGGGCGAGTGAATTGAACTTTCAATAATCATCCATGCCCAATCACCAACCATCATCTCGTCATCAGCTCATTGTTCACTTACACATCTTTTATTTAATGTAGTTAATGTATTGCAATTAGTTTTATATTTAAATATCTGATCTCTAAGATCCATACCTGCAACTGGAACAAAAGAGAGGTATATAGTTATGGCATTGCTATGGATGACACACATTTATACTGGTGGGGCTTCTGCGAATATTGTTATTTTAAGCATGGATGTGTGTGAAATAACCCCTTCACCAATTGTTCACGTTTCAATGGTACGTACCATGCGGAAGTCAGTTGCAAAATCTACTCTTGTGAGCGTACTCAAAGATTATACAAAAAATATATCCGACAGTTCTGACTTGCCAAAATAAAATTACAATGCTGCAGCAATTGTGGATGCAATGTGTGATATTTGTCGATGATCATTTCATACAATCAATAAAAAATGCAAAATATACATATTTGCATGACCCCCTTCTATAAGATACCCTTGATTTTAGTATGAATTCCTGCTTACTCTCAGTCTGAAGTTGTTAGTACAGAAACATAATACAAGATCACAACAGATACGAAAGTTCGTGTGAACAGATACACAAATTTATGTCAACAATATGTAAACAGGTGTTTTTGTCTAGTTCAGTGTACATATGCAGTTTACTTTTTTAAAGTGAGACATGGTGCCAGGGTGAACAGAGGTTATGATCAGTGTAATGATATTATAGAAAAGAAAATAGAATACGTGCCTTGGGAATAGATTCAATAATGGAAATGTAATAGTAATGGAAATTTAACGTCCGCCAAGAAAGAGGGATATTGAAAGAGTTATTATCAATCACCTGTCGATCCATGAAATGGCAATTCATTGGGCTCCATGAAATCCATATTCATTTATTTGATAATATGAACAATGATTCAGTGGTTTTGTTAGTGTATCTATCACAGGTCGTTCTAATCTGAGTACTTTTATTATAAATAGCTTATATAACATATAAAACTGTTGATTGAATTTATCTTTGTTGAGTAATTGTGTTACTACGTTTATTTGATTAAACATAATAGGGTTAACATTAACCTGGTATTGTTTTGCTGTCACTCATCCTTTACAGATAGATTACGACAATGACACTATGTCTGCGTCATTTATAAGGTGCTTTAATATTAAATGAATCACACTATTTGTACTGTGCATTACTAAAATATCAGATATATTTGTCAGATAATCATGGTGGTAAACCTATCGCTGAATTACTACCCACACCGGACATAATCGACCGGTTCCATTTAAATTCACTTTGATCTTGACATTTAACCCAACAACTTAAATACGCCCACATTCAAAGAGATAATGCCAGAAATGGACTAGACCGTCAGTATACCCTTAAAAACCATATGTCACACATGGAATTCAAAGAAACAGTTAAAACGTTAAACGTATTAGATATTTATGGCGTCCATCTTGGATTTTTGCTTTTTGTGCATTTCCTGCAAAAATTTTGCAAGGTTGTCCACCTAGGTTGTGTTCCTGAATATATGTAGAGATGATTTCCATCGGTCAACCTTTTGCAGCAGGCCTGTTTTTTTTTGGAAAATGGTGGTTTGGCTCCCTGGGTACTGCGCTCAGCACGTACAAACTGCTGCATTGATTATACTTGTTCAACATATTGTATCCGCAATTCGGCAGTCCTATTCTTATCTGCAACTGGTTATCTGGTACAGCTGATTCAAGACATGGGTGAGTTGTACTTCAGGTTTCAGTATTGCATCACTAACCACTTTAGAACACTTCAGTTGTCATTTCAGACCAAATTTGATTTGGAGCTGGTCCATCAATACTGTCTCGTGCACCTGTTGTCTGAAAAATAATTGTGACAATGGCCTGCGCAGTGAGTGTTTGAAGCAGCAGGGCACGTGAGTATTCATGACCATCAAACATGTGGGTAGCACACTGCCACAGACTCTCAAAGCCACGTCCTGCCATTGTGAGACCGGTTGTTGCCATAAAAGACACGAGTAGGTGAGATCGGCCAAACCTTGGGATGACGTTGGATAGCTCAGGACTGGCAGCAATAATATCTACAGCCTTGATTAAGAGTGGTTGATCAAAAGTAACTATGCAGTAGTTACGGCTATACTTGGATGGTTCTCTCTTAGCGTAGAGTAGTGCAGTGTAAACCGCACATTGGTGGGATTGGTGTGATCAAGATTTAAGAAACGATGAATAACTACATCACTGACCTGGCTTGCACTGCAAACTGAACATGTTCATGAATATTTTAAAAGTCAATCGTTCATCGAATCTCCTATTTGACTTCAAATGTGTTTTTTTCTAGTTTTTTTTTACAAGATGGTCCATTTGGACCACTAATCAGCTTCAAACTTATCAAAAGAGTCCAGAAATTAATTCCACACCTTAAAATGAGTGTAAATAAATATATTGGACATGTTTCTTACTCCTTTGGTTCAAAAGTTATGGTTTTGGCATTTTCTGGTGGCGGCCATCTTGGAAACATGCAAATTCATCTTCCACCCCCTGGAAACCTGAGGAGCTTTCTCAAAAGCTTGAAATGGGTATTTTGAGCATTCCTGCCAATTTTGATCTCTGTCCTCAATTTTTCCCACCTTTATGATAATATTGACTAATATTACTCCACTATTAGTCTGATGAGTGGTTGCCACTGTGATCGGTGCAGGGTATATCTCAGGAGACTTGATTACATTAAGGGCAAGGAACAAGTTTATTGCAAGCCATAGTAGAGACAGCATCGTTGTTAAAGAAATTGTAGTAGTTTTTTGGGCACATATAGTACAGGTGCAATATCATATGCCTAAGAGTTAGCACTGGTGTCACTGCCACAGCTTGATCGGCGGCGTGAGCGATCATAGCTCTATGTATGAAACGCAGCTAACCCTTTCAGCGCCACTTGAATAATTATAATTTTTTAAATGTCTCGCGATACAAATTGGAAGAAAACCGCTTAAAAACTTCTTAATTTGAGCTGGAACATTTACAATTCATGTTCATTAAACTCACATTTCACTCCCATGAACCGTCATTTGGCATGCTGATTAAAACAAAAACAAACATTATGGTTTACCTTGGAGCTTACGTGGTTGATATATTGTGATGGATTGCGTCAGGGCCTGACTACACAGTTCAACCTCAGTGTGAAGTTGTTGTATCTGTTTCGTCAAGGGGATTGAATCTATGATCTTTAGATGGAGTGCCTGCGTGATTTTAACTCCACTAAAAGGCTAGCGGCAAAATCATAGTGATCACCCTTCCCGCCCAGTAAACACAAAACATTTGTATAACATTTATACAATGTTGGACCGACTTCGAAGATGTTGAACCAGCATTGTATAAATGTTATGCAAATGTTTTGTGTTTGCTGGGCGGTCGGGCGGGGGCCCTAGGGTAGTGGTTAGCACCGCTGCCTTTCACGCCAGAGTTCGGGGCTCGGTTCCCGGTCTCGGCGGTTTGAAAGAAACAAAAATGTTTCTTCCCCATCCACGTGTGAAAGTCAGTATTGTGAGGAGCCTCCGTGACCGAGAAGTAGCGTGCTCGGCCTCAGACCGCCAGGGCTCGAATTTCGAATCCTGTGTCTGGAGGACAGTGTCATCTCAATCATCTGACCATCCTCAGGAGGTTCTCCTGGCCCAGTTTAGCCTATATGTGCACAAAGGTGGCCTAAAGCCCGATTCATTTTATTTCATTGCTGGGCAGTCACCACTCGGAATACAAAGCTGAATCACAGCGTGGTCAAAAAGGGATCTTTAGTATTTAATATTTATTTAGTATCTTTACATATATTTTTAATCCTAATATATTTTAAATCTTAGGTATTTAATTAGGGTAATAATAACCAGTGCACTCACGATGATCCTCCCACTCACCAACCTCCCCATCCATTTTTCGGAAATATGTACAAAAAAGCATACACAAAAAAATCGAATTGGGGCTTGACCTACCAACCCACTTCCGAGTTTTTCTTGGATTTTTGGATTTGTTTAACCTGACATAAGCCTTAAGACTACTCGGCATGACCGGGCTGCCTAACTGCGCCATAGCGATGTCATCAGGGTACCCTAAGACGTAACAGAATAAGAAAACCGAATCTAGGTATCATTTTAACGATGCGTAAACTGAGCCAGGCCGAAGAAGGTTTGCAAAATCCTTGTCACACACATACTAGGCAGCTAAATAGGTTAATATGACCAACGGGTGGATACAGCCTCCTTCTCAGGTCCGGACTAGCACAGCTAACTGACGCTAGTGGAAGGATAGTGGATCTGATGAATGAGTATGGGTAGATAGTGCGTTGACTTGGTTACAATTAGATAGGATACTACACAATCAGGGTCTTCGTTAACTATACACAAATCAGAGAGGGGAACATATTGTTTATAGCAACATAAAAACTGAAAGATAATTTTTAAAAGTTATAAAATTTAATTTTTTACCCACTTGAAGTTGTGTCTCGCTATCGCGACCCACAACTTCAAGAGGGTAAAAAATACATTTTGTACAATTTGTATCAACTATTTTCTCCTTACAAAAATCTTCCTTGACGAATAAACAAAAATTAGCTATATATAGACATTATCAGCACTGTAAGGGTTAACATGGTTAATCCCGTCAGTTAGATAAGATAAGGCGTCAAAATATGACGTCAGAATTAGACGTCAGAATATGATAAGACGTCAGAATATAAGATAACACGTCATAAAATGACGTCTGTAGTCGTCAGATTCTGACGTCCATAGTCGATCTGACAGAGTAAAACATTTCTAGTGACCGCAGACCCATATCATATAGGTATTCAAATGAAGCAGAACAACGTTTATGATGATTTCAAATTGAAAAAAACCTTTAGTCTCATTGTTTGTATACAAATATCTCAGAGCTGACGTTGCACGATATCAAGTACTGAACAACCACATCTGTGGAAAACTTCAACATGTACAGTAACTGTGGTACACTGCTGATGCGGACAGCAGTGACTGCTTATTTGAAAAGCAAGCTGTTACCTGTACTGCTGCTTGCACGGCAGTGCTGGGGATTTTGATGTTCCTATGATTTGGCATGATTACATAATAAATGAATTTGATACTAGTTTTAGTCCACAGATGAAGACTCTATGGGCACAACGTCTGCCGCTAGTCTGATACATACTAGCGTAGAATGTGATGAAAATTCTAAAGCATTTTGGCGCTATAGTTTGCTTATATATCATGAATATTACGTTAATAATAATAATACGATATAAATTTTTATAGCAAATGCGTTTTTCTAATTATGTTTGTGTGGGTTGTAGAATTTTAGGTAGTACTATCTGTACTACAACCAAATCTGAAATTTAACCCTTTCGGCGCGGCGATCGACTTTACACGTCAGAATCTGATGTCTACAGACGTCAGATACTAACGTTTAAAATCGATCACTGCGCTAAAAGAGGAAACTATTAATCATTAATAGCGGGCGTAGACCCATAACGTAGGTATACAAAAGAAGCAGAAAAGCTAACGAAGTCATCTATGATGATTTAAAATTTAAAAAAAACTTTTGTTACCCTGGTTTATAAAACTATTTCAGCGCTTTAAGGTTAGTACCACCTTTTAAACAAGTTAAATATAAAATGTGACATAAATCAACAAGATTTGAAAAGAGTTGACCTCTATTTTGTCAAATCTGAATAATTTTCACTCACTTGAAGTTGTGGATCGCGTCAGCGAGACACAACTTCAAGTGGGTGAAAATTCAAATTGAATAATTTGGCGGTTAAAGGGTTAAGGTTAATACCACTGGGTACAGGTGAACCGAATTTCATAGAGCAAACCGCTCACAACCCAGCCAACACAAAATGTTGATTCAAAGTCCAGTTAAGGTTCGCTCCCAGCTGTGTAAACAGTGGATTTGGAGTCCAGTCAAAACAAGGATCCAATGTTCAAACGAAGTTTGTGGGAAAAACAACTTACAGAGGAAAATGCTAGTTTTCATTCGGAGTAAAATGATCCTACCTAACTGCCACTCATTAGAGTGGTGGTTGAGATGTCGCTTGAACTCTGAGGGGATGTGGTAGTAGTTAGCAACCTTTAGCTCCAAGAGGACAACTTATTATCTGATTTAGATTGCCTCAATATTTAGTTACACATAACACATGCCCGAAAAACCGATCGTATTTGACTGTTCGCCTATATTAATACATATGTACATATCTCACTGTCGTGCACTGTACAATATGTTACCGTTTTTATCGAACTTATTAAAAGTAGCCACATCTCTGACATCAATTTTTACCATGTAAGCTAGAACACAAGTGTCACTCATTATTACCAATAGTTAGCAGGTCCTAAAACGTGATTTCGGTGCTTAATAAAGATTATAGAGCACTTTATTTATATATCTTGTAAACAAACTATTAGCATAAAACATCACAAGTCCAGCCCATACGTTCCATCTGACATCCAATAGAATGATCATGCTTCATACATGTACTAATCAGAGCTGCATGATCAATTCGCTAAGCTTAATTTAAATAAATAATATTAGCTTATACTGCTCCAATATATGATATCATGATATATATAACTTTTGCATGTGATAATAATAGATAAAATGACCTAATCCATGTAGATGGACAGGCATTTTTTAACAATGTGATTCATTATCAAAGCTGTGCTCAGAACCTGTGGGCGCGCCAGAACATTTCATTTCCGTTCTAGTTTACTGTAAATATGCCTTTTTTGATTAAATTTAGTTAAACAGTACATGTAAGCATGATTATAAAAACCATAAGGGCCACCATACTGGTCACTAGGGATAAAAGACACTATGAAGGGTCGTGTGACTCTTATTTTTATTGTGGCCCCTAAAAAGTCGACCAGTCGGCGACTGGGAAGGTTTACGGAAAATTTCATTGAAAATACTCGGAAAAAATATATTAAAAAAATTGTAAATAAGAAACATTTTCCATGAACACAACATACACTTTTAGTCATAACATAATGACATAATGACTAGACTGGCTTTAATATATATATATATAATTATTGAAAATTTAAATACAACTCGAACAAACTAGTCATATAGAAAGTCTGAGTTGTATTCGCTAACTAGTCTATCTATTAGGTAAAGTCTCACAGCTTGTTTAAAAGATGTCAATGAGTTTGATTTCTTTATTTTCAATGGCAGTTTATTCCATGATTTAATGCCATATATTTTAAAAGCCTTAGATCCGTTTCTCTCAGTGGATGGCAAGAAGACAGACAACGTTGTATGTCTTGGCTCAACATCATGCACCTGACTAACCATTCCAAAACTCTCAGTAAGATAACATGGAGCTCCGCCATGGACAATCCCGTGCGTGATGTTGAGATTTAATAGCTCTACTCTGACATCCACTTGAAGATACTGCATCTTTGGAAAATGTGTGATGTCTAAATGTGAAAAATCTGTGACGTCCATCACAGAAACGCCCTATTTACACAATTGTTTTTCCTATTTTGCGAGAAATAGAGTTTAAACATGTTTAAAACTAAACAATATATTGTTCTCAATATATTAAGAGTAACACAAATAGAACATATATTTTTTTTAATGTGGGTACCTTTAAGTATAATAGTTAAAGTTACGGCTTGCGGTGCCGTGATACAATATCAAGTAGGTGAACATTCAAATAAAATAACTCAGCGCTTAAAGGGTTAAGTGACACATACAACATTATGACTGCTCGGGTAGACAAATCGTCCCGTTGGATATGAAAGGGTGTCTCTGCCACTTTACAAAGTGACAGATACATCCTTTCGAGGTACTCCCGTTAAGCAGGAAATAATCGTATATTCTGACCTCGTGACAAAAAAATGACAGTACCGTAGGGAGTACTGCACACATACTTTTGAACAGTTTGGAGCAATTTATATATGCACAAACACGAAGTTTTGAATCACGAGCCACACCTCAGAACCAAAATAAGTCGTCAGCGTGGTCAGTGCTACATAAAGGTCTATAGTCGTTTTCAATCCCATTTATTAGGCGATCAAACCACGGATATTGGGAATGAAGATGTGTGCATAAACATCAAGATTTGCTAATATTTTGTCTAAATTAAAGCAATAAATATGTGCACACAACTTTATTCGGGTGAAAATTTTAATTGGTAATGTAACGCTTTAACCCTTTGAGCCCTCACGATGCATAAAGCATCATTTTACATCCCTGAAAACAGACTTTTTCTACAGTTTTTAGAACCAAATTTTCCATGAAACTGGTTTACCAATACATGACAATTTTCGTTAATTTTCAACATGTTTAAACCACATCAAATCATCTTCATTCACTACAAGTCGAGAATTGCGACAGCAATTCGCGGCTTGTAGTGGATGAAGATGACAATGGTAAAGTCAGGCTTGAAAGGGTTAAGGGGGAATTTATCATTGTCACAAAACTCTGGTCTGGAAAAAAATATTCACAAGAAGTATGTTTTGGACAGAATTCTAGGCGGCGACAGTACGTGAATTCCTCACTTTAAATAATTACTCACTCAGCAATAAAATGTTCTTTTTTCCTACGCAACGATATTCCGAGCATAACTTCTTCTTTTCTGACACGTGTCATAAATTATAATAATTTTATTCGAAAAAACGCTAAGTCACGTATAGGCCTATTCTTTTCTTTCTCGGGAAACATAACATATTCGTATAGCATTTATGCAACGTCGGCACAACGTCTTCGAATTTGGCCCAGCATTACATAAATGCTATATAAATGTTTTGTGTTCGCTGGGTACTAAAGATACGTGTAACACGTGGCCCACCATTCCAATGCGTGTTATCCCATAAAGTGTCAGATCCCTGGCTATATACTGTAGTGTCGGTCCAGTACTGGGTCAAAATCGCAGACGTTAGCCCATCATTCAACCAACGCTGGGCAGATATTGAAGCAGCAATCTATAGTTGTAATAAACCCACAGGCAAGTGAGCATTACAGCAAACATTGACCTGACAATGTGCCAATTTCGCGGTGTCCTAGCTTGGCTGATCACAGCTGAGAAAAAGGTATGACTTCCCAGCAAACACAAAACATTTGCATAACATTTGTACAACGTCAGCCCAACGTCTTCGACGTCGGTCCAACATTATATAAATGTTATACAAATGTTTCGTTTTTGCTGGGTTGGGCTGCATGCTAGCCTGAAGATAAGTATAATGACGAGGAACACGATAATAATGTGCCGAAACTAATCAGTGGCAGGCACCAGGGGAGAGATTTCTAGGCATTTCTGGGGAGGCACATCCTGGAAATGGTCCATCTGAATATGCTGGGCACGTGCTATACTTGATGATTTATTTCTTAAAATGCTTCCAAATTATCCAACATTGTGAAAAGTTCTAGGCCCTTTAATATAAAGATCTTGGCCCTTTTACCAATACGTTCTGGGCTTGTCCAGGTCCCCCAACTCGTGGGTAGGCTGCGTTGGGTGAGAGAATAAAACAACACTCTTTTCTGGATCAAAAATGAAAACTGAAATTTTATTGTGGTTTCGTACATTATATAGTATCGGTATATCCGGCCTACTATCGGGCCAGCTGCGCGTAACATAATTCGCCATAATTTACGGCTGGTAAAACATAATGTCATTTAGTGTAATGTCGTAGGGTCGGTAAACATACTCATATATTTCCTTGATTATGCTGTGGATTTATTACACCTGCCACTCAGGCCGGGCTTTGTTACAACGACTCAATAATCTCCATTTTCCTTTTTATAAGTTTGGCATTTCTTTAGATCCACTATGTCGTTCACAGTAAATATACAGTCTGATATAACATCGTATATATATTATATATATTTATACCTTTCTATATAATAGTTACTACTTCCCGTAGGCTAGGTGTTCTTATTAATATGGTTACCAAATATCATATTGTTCTCTCTACTTAACCAGTCCGGAGAGGGTTTGTTTTTGACCCTCGTATAATTCAGATAAATTTTGTTATGTAAGCTTCTTAACAGTCATTGCGTACCCGTGATATACTTTAACACCTAGAGTTAACACCCAGCGTACGGAAGTGTGGCAAACCGATTACTCAGTCCATTATTAATATAAGCTGCGGCTAATAGTTGTCTGCCTGGGGAGTAATAACACTCACGGCCTGTGCCCAGCTTATCAGCGGTCTGGCCTGTCTTTGAACCAATTAGTCCTTTATATAGATATTTATTAAAACCGTTACAACCAGACTACACCTATTTGGAGGACGAATATATTTTTCACGCCTGGCACTTATGCCGTCAGTACGGGATACCCCACTAGAAACGGGACATCCAGATATCCTGACACGCAGTATCAGTGCACGGTGCGCGTGTCGCAGAAACCAGCCGAAACAATCAACCCTTCTTTCCCAGGGCTTACCATGCTGTAATTTTCATTTATATTAGATCGGAATATTTTACATTCGCCCCCCTCTAACGTGAAAAGGTGTATGTAAGTGTATACCCTTAGATACACCTTTTTACCATAAATTCATCTCTATGACTAAAATATTTATGTTATCAAGCTTAACCACAAAAGTCACTTTACATTTCAACAACTTATTCAAATTGCATAATTATGCTTGCATCGTATCGATACCTGTGCAGGTTAACATTGCATTGTCCCATGTATGTAAACTTTAAACAACGTGTACAATAATCTTTTAAGCACTCTCAGTTAGAGGACTCAGCAGTTCCCCCTGGAGATGGAGAGGCAGGCTGAGTGAGGGCCACCCATGTGGGCCCTAATGATTGCAGCTCAGACGCTGTCTCCGCATCTCGCGACTTTGGGATTGTGTCAGTTTTCTTGCACCATCGAGTATTCCCCCATTTTCTCAATATGAATATTGTCACCCCCACTGAAAATGTAATGCTGACCCCGGCCGTAATCCACCCAGAATGGTAGGGATGATCAGGCCCTGTATTCCATCCTGGATGACTTACTTTTGGGGGTAGCTTCAGTTTTTGGATAGTTAGGTCCGTTATTGCAGGTAGGTGTTTCCATTCTGGGCGTTCCAGTTGCTGTCTCACCAACTCGTCCGGAAGAAGCTGAGGTAAATTTAGTGTATCTACAGAAAGAAAGGGATTTACATATTTTAATGTTGAATTATAACGGACTGTACCTGAGAGAAGCCATTCTTTGCCCCGTACCTGACAAGTAGCAGCTACGCGCAAAGTGTATATTCCCAGCGGGAGATAATTGGCTCTCTCTGGTTTCTTTGGACAGTGAACACTGTACGTCTCCCCAAAACTGAGGAGCACGAAGATAGTGGGTGTAACTTCTTTTACTGTCCCAATTGGGGCATCCACTCTGGTAACCGTTACAGCACAACTTTGATAATGATTCGAGTCACCGTTCAGAATACTGCGTGCACACAGTAATCGTCCTGCTCCATAGATTGGCCCAGTTCTGCATATACCTGGCTGATTTCCGATGCAGGTGTGAGGTTCGAAAATACCTCCGTGACGTGTGTCTATCGCCACTGCTGATGGTACCTGTATCTGAAGTGTGTAGTCAGAAGTATTGCGGGGGACTGGCCAACTAGAGATCCGGTACCTCAGGTATTCTGTTTCATCCACTAAAGGTAATTCTGCCTTGAAAACTAATTTGTTCTGATCCTCCCACATAGGGTGGATTTGGATATGTTCATAGTACCACTCACTACGTGGTCCAAAATGTCCCAATTCACGGCTACAGATCCTGTAGTGGGAGAATTTCCTCTGTGAGCCAGCCAAGTTCAAGGGATGCTCGTTGCCGCTGATATCGATCGCATTGGCGCTGCCAAAGGTACTGTACACTCCCTAAGGCGGCCAATATGCGATCGACTCGCGCATCATCCTGCAATTCTGTGATTCTTCCATTGTTTCCACTGGCTATTTTCCCCAGTCTCGTGGTTTCTGTGTACAGCTTACCCATATAATGTTCCATGTCACGAATGTGCTGCATGTTTCGCCTCACTTCACTATGTGTTTGATTTACAACCGTTATCAAATCATTCGTGGTGTGCACAATTTGAGATTCCAATTTCATGGCTGAATTTATGTGTCGCTCGCATTCTTCAACTTCACTTTGTGTAGCTGTACCAAAAAGCTTAGAACTTATCTCACCTACAATGTTCAATAACCCTCTCCTTCTCCGGACTCTGGGTGCAGAATGTGAAGAGGTCAGAGCATCTTCCATATCGGTTATATGTTGATCCCAAATCATGCGTGTTGTGTTTGACGGTGGACGATGGTGATATAAAAGTTCCAATACATGTCTAAAATTTGTCAATTTTTCAGAAATACCTTGCGGTGGAGTGGGTGATTCAATTATCACTAGTACGGTCCAAGTGGCCACCTGGGCCCGTATGTCTTCCGGTGTAGAAATCAATAATCCATCTTGGAGTGGGTGCGGTTCATTTTCATGCAGATGCGCGAGCGTAGGAGACATTATTAGGCTCCAGCCATAGTAAAGTAGGATACCAGTGCAATAGCCTCGCATTTTCCTTTCTTAATAATCTGTGGGCTGGGAGGAGAAAAAGCTTGGCGTTTCACTGGCCCAGCTGTGTCTGCAATAGTTTCAGCTGGCTGACGTCGTACGACCCAGCGGTTCCTTCGGCGGCTTAATCGGACTGGGGATACTGCAGGCTCAGCAATCAGAGAAGGTTGGTTGTCGTCCTGCGACTTCAGTGCCCAGTGCGGTGCCTGCTTTATAAATCTGGTTCTGAGTCCCTGCGGCGAAGTAAAATGGGGGGTTGAAAGTGATTGGTTCACGCCCTTCTGACTTGTTTGTGCAACCGGTTCCTGGGTCTCCATGGGCTCGAGGGAGGGGCTCCGTTCACTTCGAAGGCCCTCCTCTGGAACCATTGGCTCAGGTTCATCTGACTGTGCAGCTTCTGGGCGTGTCGGTGGTGGAGTAGGAGGGGGTGTCCTGCTGATTGGCGGTTGAATGTTGGTCTGAAGGGGAGGTGCCACAGCTGGTTGGTCGGCCGGGGGATCATGCGTGGTGACTGACCTGTCTATTGGTGCCGGAATAGCTGCGCGACGGCGCTGATCTCGTACTGGGCGTGGATTGATATCCTCCCATGCCATGTCAGGGTCGACTATTCGCACCTTCTCCCTATTTAGCACTTTTGTTTTACTTGTCTGTTGTTGGCGGATCCACACTACGGGTCCCCGCACTCTAGTGACCTCCCACATAGGGTCCCAACGACTTGTAAGAGTTACTCTTTCTTCTGCTTTCACTACCACTGTGTCACCTACTTTTACATCATCACAATTAGCCCGCCGTGCCAGTCTCTCCCTATTGTACCTCCGACTGTCTGTCGTAGCTTGCCTGGCCACTTTTAGTGCTATAGCCAGATCATCTAGTCTATTTCCAAAATAATTGTCTCTTTTTACAGTTAGCAATCTGGTCAGGGGCAGCCGACCACGACGTCCATAGAGTAGAAAGAAGGGGGTGTAGCCAGTTACCGAACTCACACTGTTACGGTAGGCGGCCAAACAGTCACCGAGTTTATTTTCCCAATTTGGGGTATAATTATTGACAGTTTTTGCTAACATTTCTTTCAAAGTACGATTAAATCGTTCTACTCGCCCATTGGACTGTGGATGTACAGGGGATGTGCGGTGGTGAATAACTCCTAATTTCTTCAGATAATCCACCCAAGCTTTGGCGCAAAATTCTTGGCCATTGTCAGTGATTAGGAGCTCTGGAACTCCGTGTCGTGGTACAAACTGAGTGGCCCATGCATTCCAGACACTTTCATTTGATTTATTTGGAAGGGGAAATGCTTCAACCCAACCAGTGCAGTGGTCGATAATTGTTAGAACGTATTTATTGCCAGAGAGGGAGGGGACGAAGGGTCCAATTAAATCGGCCCCTACTATTTGCATAGGGTATTGTGCGAGAGGCATTTCCCCCATAGGTACATGGTCTGATCGACGTTGGTGCACCTGGCATACAGGGCACAATCTCAATCGCTCCCGGATTGTCTTTCTCATGCTAGGCCACACATATGCTTCTCGCAGACGATCTAGAGTTTTTTCAGTAGCCATATGTCCAACTTCTTTGTGAGCGCGATCAATGACAGTATTCTGATGGGCTGAGGGAAGGACTAATCGGGGGTAGTCAGCTGAGTAGGGGGTAGGTTTTCTCACACTATATAAGGCATTGTTTATCAAGATATAACTGTTTTCCTCATCATCATTATCGGCCCGTTTACGTAATTCAGCAAACTCCTGTTCTTGATCTCTAACTATGATAGTCATATCGAATCCATCCTGAAGGAGGGGCAGTTGCTCCTCAATTCTCTGATCTGGTATGGCTGCAGGGTCCACCCATTGGTCACAATCAAAAGTTGCTATTTCCCTTTGTGGTGGTATCCGAGATAACATATCTGCACGAATATTGTTTTTGCCAGCCCGATATTTAATTTGAGCTCCATATTCAGCTAATAGCACACCCCATCGCTGTATTTTTGTATTTTGCATGTCCTTTGTGAAGAGGGAGGTGAGGGGTTTGTGGTCTGTGAATACAGTGAATTTTGCCCCATATAGGTAGGGTCGTAACTTGTTAATGGCATAGACTACAGCGAAGGCTTCTTTTTCAATAGTGGCCCATTTTCGTTGGGTCGTGGATAGAGAATGAGAAATGTATTGTATCACCCTCTCAACTCCTTTTTCATCTTCTTGGACCAAGATTGCCCCAACAGCATATTCACAAGCATCAGTGTAAAGTTTATAGGGGTGGTTAATTTTGGGTGCAGCCATCACACTAGAAGAGGTTAAGAGTCCTTTTAATTGTTCAAAAGCATTTTGTTGTGGTGTGCCCCATTGGAAGTGGGCATGTTTGCGTTTAAGTGTTTCTAGGGGTTCAGCCACTGCGGCATAATTAGACATACACTGCCGATAGAAACCTGTCATACCTAAAAATGATCTTACCCCTTTGATGTCAGTGGGTGGCGCCAAATTTTGTATGGCTTGTATTTTTTCCGGGTCTGCTGCAATTCCATCCTTATTCACAATATATCCTAATAGCTTCACACTGGGTAGTCCGAAAGAACACTTTGTTGGTTTTAACCGTAGACCGGCTTTTCGTAAACAGTCAAAAACCAGTTGAATATGGGCTAGATGATCATCCATATTTTCACTGTAGATAACAATATCGTCAATGTAGACCATCACACACTTTCCAATCAAGCTAGCCAGTACTTTATCCATTGTACGCTGAAACACACTAGGCGCATTGGTAAGGCCAAATGGCATCCTCAGAAACTCATAGTGGCCCATATGACATCGAAAAGCGGTTTTTGCTATTGACTCTTCCTCCATTGGCAGCTGCCAGTACCCGGCCTTTAAATCCAAAGTGCTGAAGATGGTGCTGCCCCCTATCTGGTCGAAAATGTCTTGAATCTGTGGGAGTGGATATTGGTCTCGCACTGTTACACTATTAAGTTTTCTATAGTCCACACAAAATCTCGTTGTCCCATCCTTCTTTGGAACTAGAGTGACAGGGCTAGCGTAGGGAGATGAGCTTGGCCGAATCACCCCCTCAGCCAACATGTCGGCCACTGCTTCTTTCACGAGCTTCCTCTTCACCAGTGGAGTACGGTATGCAGGCAAACTGATGGGTGGCCCAGTGGTTTTAATTGTCATGGGGACTATGGAACAGCATCCATTATGCTCACCTTTAGCTGAGAAAATGTCAGAATTTCTTTGTACTATTTTATTCACTGCTTGGCTTCCTGTTTCTGGCAAAAGTGGCCCGATACTGTCCACATAGAGCCCTCCTATGCGATGAAGAGGCCACACTTTGTTATGCCAGAAAAGTTCATCATCTCGAAAATTTATAATTCCTTGTCCTTTCCGCAGGTTATCTGCACCTAGGATCATTTCGTGGTCCATTTTTCCAACCACAGCAACTTTTACCACTGTTCTGGTATTGTCAATTTTAATCTGAGTGACTCCTTTCACGTCAATGGACTGGCCAGATATGCCACACAATGGCGGTCCTGGCTTCAGGTAAAGGCTGCGGTGGCGTTTATTTGCTAATTCTTGAAATATGTCCAGCCGTAGGAGAGAGCATGTCGCCCGTGTCAACCAGCGCAGTCACTTTTACTCCTTGGATCGAACATGTGACTGCGGGGCGATAAATCAGCTCTCCTACGACCTCCACCCGTTTCCCTGGTTCGTAGGCCTGCGCTGAGGGCACTCACGGCGCATATGGCCAGGAGCAAGGCAATGGAGACAAATAGGTCGTCCATCTGGGGTCCATCTTGGCTCAGTTGTAGCAACGTTCCGAGGACGGCGGTTGGCGAACTGTGGAGCTGCGGCCACTGGTTTAGTCTTAGGATGGGCCATGGGCCGGCTCTGGAGTGCTATTTTCTCAAGTTTTGTTACAATTTGCTCTTGGCTTTTCAGTAATTTCTGGAATATATCAGGATTTACAGCACTTTGGCGAATGGGGAGTGGTGTCTTGGGTGTAATAGTACCAACCTCCATTGGTTCCTCTGTGCGGCTGAGTCGAGCATAAGCATCTTTTCTGGCACTGTAGCCAGAAATCAGCTTTATAGCTTCCTCCAGCGTAGAAGGCGCCCCTTCTTCTACCAATTTTCTGGCCAATTCAGAACTGCGTAATCCTCGGGCATAGGCACGAATCAAGATCCTGTTCTGATCGTCATTCCTGTCTGCTGTGGGATATGCTGCATCAGCCACTTCCCGGAATCGTCGGTTATATCCAGCTTCCGGTTCATATGCGCTTTGGTTGGTTTTTTCCAACTCATCACGCAATGCACTTGCCTCATCAATATGCAGGAATGATGCAGATATATGTTCCTTTACAGCCTCCCATGGAACGTCGTCTCTGGCGGAGGAATGAGTGGTCATATACTCCGAGATGAACCTCTCTAGTTCATGCCTTAAAGGACCAGCAACTGTCCTTGAAGCCAAGCTGATGGTTTGCTTGGACGCCAGCAGTTTCCGTGCTAGTTCAATCTCTTTAATCCAGATTCGAACCGCCGACGGGTTACTGCCGTCACAGACGGTTGTCTGCTTTATCTGACCCTTTAGTCTTTCCGAGTTTGCAGCTTGTATTCTCACTTGTTTCTTCTCAACAATCCTTTGTGCTTCCATTTGGGCCAGGCCATCAGTGTATTTGTTAAATTGTGAGGCATCCATGATAAATGAATCTATGAAGTTGTTTTCTAAGTTTAGTAGCCAAAAAATGTATAACACTTATTTAAATTAATTTATAAAGTAGTTATTATCCTCTCACCCACGCTAAAGCCTTAATCCTGGCAAGCTCGCCACTGAAAAGTTCTAGGCCCTTTAATATAAAGATCTTGGCCCTTTTACCAATACGTTCTGGGCTTGTCCAGGTCCCCCAACTCGTGGGTAGGCTGCGTTGGGTGAGAGAATAAAACAACACTCTTTTCTGGATCAAAAATGAAAACTGAAATTTTATTGTGGTTTCGTACATTATATAGTATCGGTATATCCGGCCTACTATTGGGCCAGCTGCGCGTAACATAATTCGCCATAATTTACGGCTGGTAAAACATAATGTCATTTAGTGTAATGTCGTAGGGTCGGTAAACATACTCATATATTTCCTTGATTATGCTGTGGATTTATTACACCTGCCACTCAGGCCGGGCTTTGTTACAACGACTCAATAATCTCCATTTTCCTTTTTATAAGTTTGGCATTTCTTTAGATCCACTATGTCGTTCACAGTAAATATACAGTCTGATATAACATCGTATATATATTATATATATTTATACCTTTCTATATAATAGTTACTACTTCCCGTAGGCTAGGTGTTCTTATTAATATGGTTACCAAATATCATATTGTTCTCTCTACTTAACCAGTCCGGAGAGGGTTTGTTTTTGACCCTCGTATAATTCAGATAAATTTTGTTATGTAAGCTTCTTAACAGTCATTGCGTACCCGTGATATACTTTAACACCTAGAGTTAACACCCAGCGTACGGAAGTGTGGCAAACCGATTACTCAGTCCATCATTAATATAAGCTGCGGCTAATAGTTGTCTACCTGGGGAGTAATAACACTCACGGCCTGTGCCCAGCTTATCCGCGGTCTGGCCTGTCATTAAACCAATTAGTCCTTTATATAGATATTTATTAAGACCGTTACAACCAGACTAAACCTATTTGGAGGACGAATATATTTTTCACGCCTGGCACTTATGCCGTCAGTACGGGATACCCCACTAGAAACGGGACATCCAGATATCCTGACACGCAGTATCAGTGCACGGTGCGCGTGTCGCAGAAACCAGCCGAAACAATCAACCCTTCTTTCCCAGGGCTTACCATGCTGTAATTTTCATTTATATTAGATCGGAATATTTTACAATTGGTTTGTGATGGCCGTCGGTCACTTCATCAGTGGCTACGGTAACGAGCTGGTGAGGCGTATCTACAAATTGTCATTAGTTGAGAGGGTTGCGAGCTGCCTCAACCCTTTCAGCGCGAGGACCGTCTTTATACGTCAGAATCTGACGTCTGTAGACGTCAGATTCTGACGTACAATGACGGTCCCCGCACTGAAAGAAATAAAAAAACTTCAAATGGCCGTAGACCCATAGCATAGGTATTCAAATTAACCGGAGAGAGCTAATTTATACATTTATGATGATTTCAAGTTAGTCTCCATGGTTTATACAAACATACCTCAGCGTTCTAAGGGTTAAAGCCCACTTCAAAGTCTGGCGCTGTGTCTCCGTGGAGTCTCCAATCGATCCTGACAACAGTACAGATAGCTTCCACACTGTAGTGGGGAAACTATCTCTGCTACTGTCAGGATGAGACAAAGATACCAACGGTCCTGTGTTCGAGTCTCAGAGCATGCAGTAATATACGCCTATGTCTTGAAATTTTGATGAAAAGTATTTAAATACTACAACTAGCTAAACAGACTACACGTTTAATTAGTCGATCAGCCTGGGGACAATTTTTTTTAAAATTTGGGGTGCGGGTACATTAATTTTCTAGTTTGCATGGGCATATGTTCTGCTAACAACCTGCATCGCCGATCACTATGCGAACGATCTACGAACTGTCTTTATTCGCAGACAAAAGGGAAGCACAGACTGTTCTTAAATTTTAGGAGAACACGTCAACGGATGACATTTTTTGCACAATCCAGTCGGCGCCCTGCGTACGTAAGGGATTCAAATAAAGGGATTCCGTGGGATGACATCAATTTTGGTAATTTTTTTGTAAGAAGCAGTGTAAGATCATGATTTAAAGTTGTTTAAAATATGCCTATTTAAAAAATGCATTTTGATCAACATTTCTAAGAATCCAAAGATAACCCAAACAAACAATTTGTCCACCTAAAGGATGGTTGAATGTTAGCACTGCATTAGGTCACATTTTGATGTCGGCGGCCCAGTGTTGGGCAGACAATCAGTGCTGCAGGCGAATCCCCCATGGCCTCATTATCAGACAACAATTCACGGCGACGTCTTTTATGTGCCCTGGAATAGGCTTTGATCTCACTGTCTGAGACGGTTATTTGTGGTATAAAGTATTGTATACTGCAGACAGTTTTGTATACATGACAATATACGACTTGGTAATAGAATTAGTTTAGTGTTTTTTTCAGAGCTTTAAAAACATTCAACATGATTTTGTATTTTTGTTAAGATTAGTCGGCTATATAACAGCACATATTATTTTATTTTCAAAATTGAATTGAAATGTCAGCATTATGTTGTCCCTTTAAACAACCCTGTTTATTATAACTTATTATATTCAAAATACTTAGTAGGTGGATATTGTTTTACACTTCAATGCGTTATGCCCTTGCCTGCTTCTCATAGTGTATTTAAATATACATTTGACTGTTCAGCCGCGCAAAGCCAAAAGGCACTCTATTCCTTGTGGCTTTGCATTTTTTATAACAGTTAATTTTATGTCAAATATTTTATATCATATAGTGCTCGCGCCAGGATGACATGCACTGCCAAAGTATGCGAATTCCTGAAAATGCAAAATAAATTCATACAGCGTGTTTATAGAGAAAAACATGTGCGATATAATTGCGTCCTAAAGCCAAATATAGCAGGCTCCATGGGCATCATTTTACATGAGATAGATAAACCCGCAACACAGACCATTTCAGTTCATGATCCAGTGGACAATGTGGGTTTTATCTGGGAAATGTTCACTGGGTCAAGAGCCACGGTCGCCTCCGATGGATTTCATGTCCGCCGAACTGAATTAGGGCGGCGCTGCAACAATATCCAAACCTTTGGTGGGCTAGGAGATTGAAATTGAAGGTCAGAAGTGTGAAAAATATCTGAGTTGTTATATTTAATCATTAATTGATAATGTATTGATTTGAAAGGGGCTGAAATATTTACAGATGATAAATGTGGGCAAATGAATCCTAATGGTCAATAAACTATTTGCGCTTTCCTAAGTAAATATTAATGAGCACTGATGTTAGAATGATAGTACTATTTCAACTCCGTGGTAGCAGTAGTATTTAACAGTTTCACGATTTTTAGGACCTACGGTTTGCATGCTTCGTGAAATGTCAGCATATTAAACTGGTCAAAACAATATGTCAAAAGCGAAAGTATGGTTAACGTTGCCAAGCAACTCCTCTTATGCTAGCCTAATTCACAATAATTCTAGTTAGTTCACACGAAAATTGTGAACATTGTTTGTAGCAATAATGTAAGCTTAGATATTTAACCCTTTAAGCGCTACGCACGACTTTAACCCTTAAAGCGCTGAATAAGTTTGGTAAAACCCATGGAAATCAAAGGATTTTTTTCATTTTGAAATCGTCATAAATGCCTTAGTTAGCTCTCTCTGATTTATTTGAATACCCATGTCATAGATCTATGGCCATGACATATATTTTGATTATTACTGTGTGGGGATCGACTTAAGACGTCAGCATCTGACGTCTTTAGACGTCAGATTCCGAAGACTAAAGTCGATTCCCGCGCTGTACGGGTTACTAAGCGTTTGCAATTCTTTTATCAGACAATTCAATCATTGCTATTGGGGATAAAATGAGTTTAAACATAAAATTTGCAAATGTTAAGTCTCTAATCAACGAAAAAAAATTGTCACCCACTTGAAGTTGTGGATCGCGGTAGCGGGACACAACGTCAAGTGGGTGACAATTTAAATAAGATATTTTAGCGCTGACAGAGTTAAACGAATATGAAAGTTGGAGTTATAGAGTTTACAATCTATATATGTGGTTGAAAAAAAATGATGTAACACATTGCGATGTCGATGGTTCGTGTGCATATCAGTCCCTCGCAGATGAAGGGTCACATCTACCACTCATTTCAGTGCCAGATAGGACCGTTTAGCTCCAAGGAGCCGATATGTACTGGTAATGTTGCCATAGGTATATAATGTATATAATTACACATCGTTACATAGTTTAACCTCTATGTGTTATCCGCCACTGAGCATGCTGACTGGACTCCCTTGCAAATGTGTCAAACATAATACTCTTCTTGGCTGAACAGCAGCCTATTTACAACGAGAACAACCCCACAATCAGCGATGCGGGGGCCATGTTTGTTCTAAAACCACTAGTTGTAGGACAATAAGTCATTCTTCAGAGACGCATAATGGTTTAGAGGGTTAAGCAGCCCGGCCATATTAGCCATTTCTGAGCGGGGGCCGCCTTTAGGCGTTAACATCTGACGTCTAAAGACGTCGGATTCCGACGTCTAAAACGCACTGAAAATTTAAAAAAAAGGTATGATGCCCATAACATAGGTATTCAAATAAAGTGGAAAGAGCTTACTAAGGCATTTATGATTATTTCAAAGTCTTCATGGTTTATGCAAACGATTCAGCGCTTTAAGGGTTTAACCTAAATGCTGTTATATCTCATAGATTTTCAAATTATTTATTAACCCTTTAACCGCCGGTGCCGCACAAATTTGGGTTTTAATTTTTTATTAGCACATTAAGTACCACCTTTTAAACATTTTAAAGATAAAATGTGACATAAATCGGCAAGATTTGAAAAGAGTTGACCTCCATTTTGTCAAATCCGAATAATTTTCACTCACTTGAAGTTGTGGATCGCGTGAACAAGACACAACTTCAAGTGGGTGAAAATTCAAATTAAAAAAATTTGGCGGTTAAAGGGTTAAAGAGGTGAATCAGTATGACAGTACTAATAGCCTCGTCCAATATGTAAGTAATATGGCCACAGCAGCAATAGCAACAGCAGTAGCAGCAACAACGACGGCGGCGACAGCAACAACTACGCAGCAAAAGTAACAAAAGACGCAGCAGCAGCGCAAGTAACAACATCAGCAGCAGCAACAACAGAAGCTGCAACATCAGCAGCAACAACAGACGCAGCAACAACAGAAGCTGCAACATCAGCAGCAACAACAGACGCAGTAACAGCAGAAGCTGCAACATCAACAGCAACAGCAGCAGCTGCAACATCAGCAGCAACAATAGACGCAGCAACAACAGAAGCTGCAACATGATCAGCAGCAACAATAGACGCAGCAACAACAGAAGCTGCAACATGATCAGCAGCAACAACAGACGCAGCAACAGCAGAAGCTGCAACATCAGCAGCAACAACAGACGCAGCAACAACAGAAGCTGCAACATCAGCAGCAACAACAGACGCAGTAACAACAGAAGATGCAACATCAGCAGCAACAACAGACGCAGCAACAGCAGAAGCTGCAACATGATCAGCAGCAACAATAGACGCAGCAACAACAGAAGCTGCAACATGATCAGCAGCAACAACAGACGCAGCAACAGCAGAAGCTGCAACATTAGCAGCAACAACAGACGCAGCAACAACAGAAGCTGCAACATCAGCAGCAACAACAGACGCAGCAACAACAGAAGATGCAACATCAGCAGCAACAACAGACGCAGCAACAGCAGAAGCTGCAACATGATCAGCAGCAACAATAGACGCAGCAACAACAGAAGCTGCAACATGATCAGCAGCAACAACAGACGCAGCAACAGCAGAAGCTGCAACATCAGCAGCAACAACAGACGCAGCAACAACAGAAGCTGCAACATCAGCAGCAACAACAGACGCAGCAACAACAGAAGATGCAACATCAGCAGCAACAACAGACGCAGCAACAGCAGAAGCTGCAACATGAGCAGCAGCAACAGACGCAGCAACAGCAGAAGCAACACCATCTGCAGCAACAATATATATACGCACCAACGGCCATTGTAATTGAATAGCAGCGGTCTCATCAGCAGCAGCATCATCCTCATCAGAATCAGCATTAGGAAGAGTAGAACATACAACAAGGTTAACATCATATTTCAAATAACTCAATCCAGATGATTCATCGGGGCGATGCCGGGTCAGTGTCCGATGCTACTGGACAGCACAGCTCTGGAAAGCCAGAAGGCGGTATCTGCTTACTTGTAAAGTAAGCAGATACTGCCTTTTGACTTTGCACGGGGACAGTGCGTGCCACAAGCTATTCCCCAGAGCAGACCCCCTCATCTGTACCTCACCTGATGAATGTGCGTGTAGACTTTCTTAATGGACCTAATCCCGAGAAGCGCTTAGCACGTTATCAACTCAGACTTTATAAAAGTGCTGTGATGGCTTCCCGCATTCTGACCTGAGCGACATCTATGTGTAGAGCATGGGTTTCCCGCCGCTGTGAGCGTGGACTCGTTTCTATGCCAATGTTGATTTGGCATTGAAACGACGTCTTATTCACATGTCTTAGTTAGGTATTTCTGCTTCATTCTTATGTTATGGGTCTACGTCCATTAGAAATATCTATTTTTTCTTTCAGCGCAGGGATAAACTTTAGATGTCAGGGCCCGTATTCTCGTACAAGTTACGATAAATCGTAGGCTTCTGATTGGTCGAGATGGCCATCTCGACCAATCAGAAGTCTTCGATTTATCGTAACTTGTACGAGAATACGGGCCCAGAATCTGACGTCTAACATCGATCATCGTGCTGAAATGATTATGCAGCATATGTCAATGATGTGTGTACATCTGTCATTTCACTTATATTGCCAAAACTAGACCATAAACTACACAGACACAAAAAAAACAAATCTATATATTTATATTGTATAAAATATGATTACAACGTTCTCGGCATTGATATTGAAGGGGATGAACAAAATCAATAGGTATTTGGCGCATTAGACATGTTAAAAGATTAACTGGCCATAATCATATATTTATAATTATTTCCATTATTTTATAAAGTTATGAATGCTGTGTAATTTGTAAAAAAAAAATAGTACACGTGTCAAGCAATAAATCATCATCTGAATATGTTTGATTAATTGGTTGATTGATGTTATGATCTAGATAGTAAACAAACTATACGAACAGAATAGCATGTCTACATATTACAGGGAGCGAGGCAACCACCCCGCTGCGTATGCTCATCTTCCCAACATCCAGGCTTGTCGAGGTCTCAGACCCAGGTCTGCGACGTTGAGAAGCCTAGCCTTGCTGTAGAGAAGATGTATATAATGTGTTTGTTATACGGACTGTGTGGATGTTTTTTCACTCTTGGTGCCATTTTGCACAGTTGTAAATATGACCAAAAAATATCGCTCGCTCCCCATCATGCTCCCGGAGAAATCACAACACTGTGAAAAGCTGTTACTCACATGCATGTATACCTGCATAGTGCTTTGCTCTGCAAAGTCAAAAGGCAGTAACTGCTTACTTGAAAAGTAAGCAGTTACTGCCTTTTGGCTTTGCACGGCAGTGCTCTTGCAAAGCAAAAATGTAGTAACTCTTCACTTGAACTCAGAAAGTAAGCAGTTACACAGTCTACTTTGCACAGCAGCATGGTGACAGCAAATATTAACGCTACATCACTTCTTCACATTCTTCTTTCATTTTACGAATCACAAAAAATACCCCACTTTTAAAAAATGTTATCTGTTATAATAGATTAGATATCTTCGAATGCTTTCCATTACACTGAAAATTTGGATTAGTTGTATTGTTGTAGCTGTCAGCTTGAGAAGCAAGTATACTATACTGATTGCCTTCGCGGAAAGTTCTTCTACAAAGTCAAGCGGCATTCAGTAACCACTTTTTGTCCCCGTGGTGCAGATTTATGGTGCCCATGTTTTAATTCCGCCACATATTGTACATCAAATCTACAAACGCCATTTGCAATCGATCCGCAGTATTTTTTCACCAAAAAAGAAAATCAGGGAAAGGTGGTAAAATCTACGACGGCTCGCTTACATCAAAATAGATGTGCTGTGCCTTGATTGAGAAATGGGCAGGTCTGCGATATAAGGGCTCCGCCTTGCAAAGCCAAAAGGCAGTAATTGCTTACTTTTCAAGTAAGCAGCAGTCACACTCTTTTGGCTTTGCAGAGCAGGGCTGTCGGTTAAGGTCCTGGACTTACACAGGGCACATAGGATCATTCTGGATCGATCACCAGGTGTCGTTAAACTCTATGTGAGAATACGGTTCGTGACGTTGCTAAAACCCCTTTCTCGCAGTATGCGAATCTCTACGAATCGCCTTCTCGAATCGATTCGTGAAAATTCGGGGAGGTTTATTCGTATGCAGTGTGTACAGTGTAGAAATAAGTAAGAAATATCCTGGACCGAACCGCCACAAATAGCTGATTTAGAGGGAAAATGTACACTTGTGTGCATGGTTCGGGATTTGTTTTCATTCGGATCATGCACACTATTCGTAGCGCCGCGCGACATGGTTAGACAAGCCCTTTAGTGAGCATGGTAAACATTATTTTATTTACACAGATGTGTAAAAACATTTCATGTTTGCATATTTGAGTCCCCTTCCCACATATACGATCAAAGAGCAGTTTACAAATGCTATAACGTAGTTGGCAATGGTCCTGAGAGTGTACTGGAGACTTGTATGTGATTTATCATGTTAATTAGCAAATACAAAAAAGTTTTCAATGGCTGTGATGAAACATAACTTGTTTGCACACACTCGGCTAGTACCGGTAGTCGCACCGTAATCAAGTATACTCACCATGCTTACCTGGGACAGAGGACACTGTGATGACGTACATGATGGCCTTTACGTTTGACTTCGGTTTGGCTGACCATTTTCAATAATATACACTGCTGCCTAGGCAAGTTCGACAGAATATCTTTTTCTAGTTGGAAAATAATTGTATTTACTCACACATGTAAATTAACAGGATTGACATGTAGTCCCTATACGTAAATACAATAATATGATTAATTATTAGAAGAGCTGTAAGTGTTTGATATAAATATATTCAAATAATTTTGAAAAAATCTTTTTAGGTTTGTATTTACTCCTTACAGCTGCAATAATATTCTGCCACTCAAAAACATATTTTTAAACCTGGTTATTTCTTGAGAAAATTGCTTACTTTACATTTTTGTATTTTTGATTTTTGAACAGATTAAACATAATAGACGCTTATCTACATCACATACTTGACTGCATCTAAGTCACTGCTATCAACATAAGCTGACAATATACCAGACGGAAAGGCAGTTTTAACTCCATGAGAACATAATAAGCAATTTTAAGCCTGGATGTGCACAAAGGTGGTCTAAGCCTTTCCTTCATTCATAACTTCGTTACCCTATAGCTAGTGTCCCACTAAACGATATGTGGTCTCGTTTTGCGAATAGCATCATTATTTCACCATGTTTATTGTATTGATTCCGTTCCCTATGGAACTCGCTTTCCCTATTGTCTAACAGTAATGTTAAGTGGCCCAGAAACATTGTTATTTTACGCTTCACAGCGACATGGAATATCACATATTTATCATTTTTATCTGGAAGAAAAATGACGCTACAGCTTTACTCCCCAGCCGAAAGACTTCGTACTGCTACAAAATGTTGAACATTTTATAAATATAAAACAAATGAATTGAGAGAGTCATACCGGTCGGGGCTGGAAATCATAACAACGACATAACGTCAAAATGACAATGGGATGCCCCCTACTTGCCTGCTTAACTTTACCTACCTACCTGCCTGCCATCTGTCATCAAGTCTGGTTACATTGCTCCCCGTCCCTGCTAAAACAGAAATAATGTTTCTTTTATATCTGTAACATGTCTTCTGGCCACATCAGCCTAGCAGCCGACATTTTATGAGTTATCCCTGGGGGGCTGTATTTGGTGTAGCCATGCCCTAAACATGGATCTTGCGGTCATTCACACAGAGCAGGATGGGCTAACTAATATTGCACAAAAATGGGCTATCGTCTTTCACATCGCCCCAGCATTGACCTAACCTTCGGCCAAAAACTGATCCCGACTATATTTATATCTGCACTGTCAAGTCAACTCGGGATTTATCAGCCATTAATAATAATGCGTTACCAGTCGTCGAACGACTATCATAAACTGATAAAGGTGAAGAACCGATGTTACCACCCTCGCTCAGACTATTAGTTAAGTTTTCATTTCAATATGTCAGTCAGTATTTAGTTTAAATATGTGTAATTTTTTTGCAATTTTGTGCATTTTATATTTATAATGGTACATTTGCACTATATTTTATTAGTGCATTTATTTGACACCAATACAAACAAATACTATGAATCATATATCATTTTCTATACTAATATTTTCTATATTATTTCAATTATCACGTAACACATACTATCTGACTATGTAACACAATTGCATTGTCTTTCAATATGTCAGTCAGTACTTAGTTTAAGTATCTGTAATTTTTTTGCAATTATGTGCATGTTATATTTATAATGGTACATTTGCACTTTACTTTATTGGGGGGGGGGGGGCTAGGTTAGTGGTTAGCACCGCTGCCTTTCACGCCAGAGTTCTGGGTTCGGTTCCTGGTCTCGGCGGTTTAAAAGAAACAAAAAATGTTTCTTCCCCATCCACGTGTGAAAGTCAGTATAGTGGTGAGCCTCCGTGACCGAGAGGTAGCGTGCTCGGCCACAGACCGCCAGGGCTCGAATTTTGAATCCTGTGTCTGGAGGACAGTGTCATCTCAATCATCTCACTATCCTCAGGAGGTTTTCCTGGCCCAGTTTAGCCTATATGTGCACAAAGGTGGCCTAAAGCCCGAATAATTTCATTTTTTACTATATTTTATTTGTGCATTTATTTGACACCAATACAAACAAATACTATGTATCATATATCATTTTCTATATTAATAGTTTCTATATTATTTCAATTATTACGTAACACATATTTTCTGACTATGTAACACAATTACATTGTCTCACTGTCAAACTTCGCTTTCATTTACCTATGATAGGAACTATGATTTTTAAAAACCCTAAAATACAACGAACCTTTATATCTCGCTGCCTTACTGTCGCGGCCTTGATGTGGAAAATATCTACGTTTTTTTGTTCCCGAGCTCCCTGTTGACCGATTTGCATGTTGCTGAATGCTAATGTTTGTGAGCTTCTGATTGATTGATTGATTGATTGATTAATTGAATGATTGATTGATTGATTGATTGATTGATTGATTGATTGATTGATTGAATGATTGATTGATTGATTGATTGATTGATTGATTGATTGATTGATTGATTGATTGATTGATTGATTAATTGATTGATTGATTGATTGATTGATTGATTGATTGATTGATTGATTGATTGATTGATTGATTGATTGATTGATTGATTGATTGATTGATTGATTGATTGATTGATTGATTGATTGATTGATTGATTGATTGATTGATTGATTGATTGATTGATTGATTGATTGATTGATTGATTGATTGACAAAGAAATCTGAACTTAATAATGATTTGAGAGACAGCCAGCACATCTCCGGTGTTTCGATCACCACGCATAATAAACTATTGTAGGATCTACTATTAACATGATAAATTTTTGCCCTGCAATGTTTTATGTTGGTAACAAATCAGCGACCAGAATGATGAGCTTATAATAATGCTCTGCAAAGCCAAAAGCCAAAAGTATTTGCTTACTTTTTAAGTAAGCAAATACTGCATTTTGGCTTTGCACGGCAGGACAGCCTTATAATACTCTCCAGCTGGCATACAGAGGCTAACAGCCCAGTAAACACAAGACATTTGTATAACATTTATGCAATGTTGGACCAACGTCGAAGACGTTGGACCGACGCTGTTTAAATGTTGTACAAATGTGTTGTGCTTACTGGGAACGGTGACCTGGTACATGTACATGTTTCCCAGGAACACGAGACGTTCACCCAATGTTGATACAATTACGGGCCAGCGTCGTAGACGACGGGCCAACATTTTACCCACATTGGGCAAAACGTCTCGTGTTTGCTGGGGCTAGTCTTAAAAAAAACTACTGTTGCTTTTCCTCTCAAGGCAGCTAAGCCTTCACCGCCTTGAAATATAACATGTTCTTCAGAAAATAACTTGTTGTGTTTTTTTTTAACCCAACTCCCAAGCAGTGTGGTTATGCTGCCGTGGAAAGTCAAAAGAGCAGTATATGCTTATAGAAGGACGATAGAAGGACGATTTATATCTGATATGATTTGAATAATGTTCAGCGTTTAGTCATTTATATTGCCAAGTTTAGTGGGAAAGATTATTGAGACAGGAACCACATGTTTTATTCATCATACGCGACATAGATTTACCTCAAAAATAATATATCACGCACCGCCCCATGTTTTGTAACATCCGATGACCGACCGCATTTTAGGCGGTTACTTTTTTCTTTCATTTTATTCAGCTTTTGACCAATACATATATTTAAAAACAGATACAAAAAATATGCACATTATAATTTTATCATAATTTCATTTAGCTGGTACGGAGACCACAATGGTGTACAATATTCAAGTAAGCTTCTAGCATGAGCAAGATACAACTGCAATCTTATTGTCACAGGGGCAATAAATCATAAAGTACGTTTGATCAAACCTGACATACATTGAGCCTTTGAGACCATATTTAAAATGCGATTTTTAGAAGTCATACTGGTAGTCAATGTGACTCCTAAGTCAATCATGGAATCAACCCTTGTTAGTGATTGACCGTCTACATAATATTCAAATTTTATATGACAATGTGGTTTGGAAATTGAAATAACTTTACATTTTTCTATATTAAAATACATTTTCAAACGTTTCGCTCAAATATCTAACGATTTTAGATCTTTCTGCAATACATCAGAATCGGAAGTGGATTTTATTTTTAAAAATATTTTAACATCATCTGCAAATTATGATACAGTAGAAGAACATCCATTACTGAGATATCCCTCTTTTCGTGTGATCATATCTCTCAGCAAGGAGACTGAATTTAGACGCCATGGTGAGAGTGAAATCAACCATGGTGATATTGAGATCAACCATGGTGATATTGAGATCAGCCATGGGGATATTGAGATGCATTTTAGATTAATCACAGTACTTGTATGGGGACTATCTATTTGTAGGTGTAAGTGTTAAAAGGGCTGTATTAAATACCATATAGTTTTTAATAGTGTTTTTAGACATACAGTGTACTCTTAAAATAATATTGTATTATTTGTTATTACGCCCTAGTATTAGTGTAGTGCATAGTAAACTGTGTGGTGGCTTAGAGTACCCTGGACACATTTCCTATGATCTGCCGTCAAGTTTATATGAGAGATAAATTATCTACAACAAGAACCATCAAAGAATAATATTGTTATAAATGTTTGTAAGTGTGTTCTACTACTATTTTTTTTATTATAATGTAGTTATTTTTCAATCCGATTTTGGCACGGGAAACATATAATTGTGTATAATTATTACCATTTACATTTTTTACTTTTAAGTGTAATTACCGTGTATATCTATTTTATCCTTGATGTCAAACTTAGTTATGGTGCTGGTCACCTGTAGTTGACATCATGATGTACACAACTTTAATTTACATTTGCATTGTACGATTATTGCATATATTTGTGTATATAATGTATATAAAACAAAACAAGTAAGCAAACAGCAGTAGCTGTCTATTTCATAAGTAAACAGTCAGGTTTGTGTTTCTTTTTATGACAGTAGAGCCTGTTCGACACAGTATCCGTCGCAATCGATCACATAATTTGACCAATTTGTATTTTATGCCGTTTGGAATGGCACTGTGTCGTCTAAACTGCAGTAACATGGTGAACATGTGAGCAGTATGTTACTTCGAAATTTTAAAGGAACCCCATCAAGGTACTTTAATGGGAACACAAACAGAAAAAACCGCCCACTTTAAGGTAAATAGTTACTGCTGTTTTATTTTTTTGTCTTTTGCATGTCAGCCACCTGCCAATGGGACCACTCCGGTCCTCAGGCCCAGCCAACACCTCTAATCTGGACGCTCGTGTCCGTTACACAATTGACCCGGATTGCCCGGACAAACTATCCCAGGGACTTTGGTTTGTAAATTACCCAATTAGCGGGCGGCACTGCTGTCGCGTAATCTCGATTTCTTCCCTCCAGACAGAGCCTTGTTCCAGGTCCGCCCAGAATAAACCACTCCTAATGATCAACACGTGGATCAATGTTATAACCTTCCGAAAGCCTTAACTAACGCCTCACATTAGGTGTGCAGCTATACATGCAGTCATTGTGCAAAGTAGGAATCCCTGCGTAAGCTAAGTGTAGGTAACAATGCATGGTAACTGCAACATGGTCTAGTTTATTAGCCATCTGTGTTTTGGAGTGTATCCAATAGTGTCAAGAACGGTCATCTGGAGCTTATGTTTTTCATCTAGCATAAAATATCATTCTGCGGGAGCCATTTCCGAATTCAGGCTGAGTCTCCTCATTTAAATCATAAGGCGCTGTATTTGTTTATGAAAACCTTGGAAACCAAAGGGTTTTTTTTTAATTTGAAATCACCATAATTGTCTTATTCAACACTTTCTGAATCATTTTTAATACCCATGGTATGGGTATACGGCTATTGGAAATGTGTCTAACCTTACAGTGTGGGGAACGACTTTAGACGTCAGAATCTGACGTCAAGCGACGTCAAATTCTGACGACTAAAGTCGATCCCAGCGTTTTAAGGATTAAACCACTGAATGAAATAATTTAATTTTTCACCCATTTGAAGTTGTGTCTCGCTACCGCGACACACAACTTCAAGTGGGTGAAAATTACTCAAATTTGTTTAATTTAAAACCAACCATTTACAAATCTTGATGTCTAAACACTCGTTTCTTTCCCAATATCAGTGATTTGATCGGCTAATAAAATGGATTAAATCACTATAGAGGCGCTCAGCGCATGTTATCGCTTGTGACATTTGTTGGCACAACAATCGTTATTTCTGCCCAAGGATAAATGTAGTTCATATGTCCAAGGCATCTCAATAAAGATTCCTTGATATGTCATACTCTAGTCTTGCCCAATGGACGGTCATATAGTGTATCATATATGAGTGAATCAGCTTGTCTTTTTTTTGTTATTTAACACTTTTTATCGCTAATCATGACTACAATCGTTTTACCCCTTTAACCGACGGTGCCGCATATATTCGGGTTTTCATTTTTTATTAGCACATTAAGTACCACATTTTAAATATGTTAAAAATAAAATGTGACATCAACCAGCAAGATTTGAAAAAAGCTGACCTCCATTTTGTCAAATCTGAATAATTTTCACTCACTTGAAGCTGTGGATCGCGTCAGCGAGACACAACTTCAAGTGGGTGAAAATTAAAATTGAATAACTTGGCGGTTAAAGGGTTAAATCAGTTTAGGCCCCTAATCGGGCGATAAAATCACTGTTATTGGGAATAAAATAATATGCTTACACATCAAATGTTTGGTCTCTAATATGAGTATTTATAGTTACTGCTTTCTTTGCAATTGAGCAATTATTGCCTATTGGAGTACGTGACCATGAATTCGTCAGGTTGCCAGTGGAGTCACGGATCAAGTACAAATTACTTCTTCTCACCTCCATGGACTGGCTCCATTATATCTTTCCGAATTGATCAACCCTTACACCCCAGGCAATCATTTAAGATCCTCAAACGGACACCTTCTAGTCATCCCAAAAGCCAGATATTTGACTGTTGGTGACCGGTCCTTCTCAAAAGCAAGCCCTGTTTTATGCCTCTGCCAATAAGATCATGTGACACTCTTGATAAATTTAGGTCGCAGCTTAAGACTCATCTCTTCCAACCTGGTTATGACTAGATGTACACTAGATGTATGTATACATATACTTTGTAAGACGCCGCGATATGTGGGCAATATAAATTTAATTTTTATTTACTGATACTTGATTAGCTATTGTAGAAGTGTACTATAAACTGTGAAGCACGGACATATATTGCAGATGAACACTTTCCTGGTTCAATCTCGAGCCACCATTGGTCCAATATTAAATCAGCAGCCCACGACACATCGTAACAATGTTATCTTAAAGTTGGTCCACCGTCTTTGACGCTGGCCCAACTTTAAAACGGCATTGAGTCGATGTCTCGTGCTTTCTAGGATATTGTGCGGACTGCAGTGACTGCATGCAAATGTCACGATATGTCACTTGCGGCTGGGGGAACACCTGTGTCTACGAGAGCAAGAGATGTAGACAGTCTAAAAGCACTGTGGATTATTTATAATAGGGATTTGTGTCAGTACATATGTCACAGGTAAGTGACACACCTAGACATCAGTTACTGCAACTGGTTATTTCAACAGTAAGCTGTTACCTGGTTACCGTTAATCGCCTTGCATGATTGTCTGATATCCCAACCTTGGATCGATCAACATGATCAATGGCCAGCCTTGGATAAAGCAATCGCGCGAAATACACTAAATACTAATTTGTTGGCACGAAAAATTATTATGGACACGAAAATGTTCAGATGAACAAACGGTGTAAATGTATATCAATAATAATCTATGCAGCACGTCTACGCTACAGAAACATTATCTGTTACAGCGCGGGGATCGGTTTTAGACATCAGAATCTGACGTCTGCAGGCATCGCATTCTGACGTCTAAAGACGGTCCCTGCACTGAAAGAGAGAATATATTTAAAACGACTCTATACCCATAACATATGTATTCAAATAAACCGAAAAAATCTAACTCAGACATTTCAGATGTTTTAAATTGAAAAAAACCCTTTGGTTTCCATGGTTTGTATGAATTTATTTTAGCGTTTGAATGGTTAATCATGCTAAAAAAGGTCGATCGTATGGGTGGCCAACGTATTCACTTATAGAGCTAACATTGAATGTTCAATTGGTTCACTTGTTGAGCGAACATTGAACGTTCAATTTTCTGAAATTGAACCTTCCAATTTAAGCTTGATAAATCGGCCTAAAAATGGAAAAATGAAGTATTTTTTAGGAGGGAAATATGGGGGTGAGTTGCTGAGAAATCAGTGAAGGGCTAGTTTCTTTTAGATAGGATGATCACCCGCCATCCAACAGTATTTTGTTGCATTGTTGTTTTTTAAAGAGGTGCTTGATGTATTTGTGTAGTGAGACTATTGAAATGATGCTATATACACCCCACCTGGTGATTTACAAGTAGGCCTACAAGGGGAGATTCTGATTTTAGCTCATTGCCTATTTTCAATCTGTCGTATATTTTTTAGATTTACTTTGGAATTGCGGATTTAATAAAAAATCGATGGCCGAAGAAAACTAGACTATGTTAAAAATATGTGTTAGGGACCAAAATAAATTTAAAATATGACTTGTACAGGACTCGAACTCACAACCCCAGATTTTTCACGCAAGAGCCTCAGCAACTACTCCACCAGAGCAGACGGGAATCCAGTCATTACTGTTATGGGCACATGTATTAGACACTTAGGTTAGCCCTCATAATAAAAAAGGCGGAAGCTCACTCTTTATTATTTCTCCCACATGTGTTTATTCCATTAGCGTATTTAGCTAAAATGTGTGAACTTATTATCTCGTATTGGTATTAGATTAATACAATAAGATGTATTGTTCATAACTAAAGTGTCGATGTATATATTTATTATATATATTCAGAGTTAGAGAACAATTTGTCGAGATAAAAATGGTACGTTCTATTTCAGAAAATTGAACGTTCAATGTTAGCTCAACAAGTGAACCAATTGAACGTTCAATGTTAGCTCTACAAGTGAACCTGTTGGTCACCCATACGATCGCCACAATTAGCTAAGCATAATATGTTGTAGGCCCAAGTTTCTAAGGAGTAGGGTCAGTCAGAAGTGAATAGTACGAATCAGTGAGGCGAAATGACCTGCTTCAACCCTCCACCCGCCAACTACACATTTGCAAATATTTATGTTACAATACTTATTTCACTCCCAATAAGACGTAACTAATACTGCTAGCCTTCACTGTCAGAAATGCGCACTAGAACCATGGTGATCTCTCCGACAGAGCCTCATCAGAGTATATACAGGACCAGATTTTGCACATAAAATATAGATCCACTGAAATGACTGACATCAAATAACCACGTAGATGATAAGAGCAGCGCGATTGCCATGATATTTGGTCCAACCATGCAGTCTGGCGTGCTGTGCCATGTGGTAGATAATGTCAAATCACAAAATAAACTTACACCCAGCCTGACAGCAGCGGCAGTTTAAACACATATATTCCGCATATATTCGGGTTTTCATGTTTTATTAGCACATTAAGTACCCCCTTTTAAACATGTTAGAAATAAAATGTGATATAAATCAGCAATATTTGAAAACAGTTGACCACCATTTTGTCAAATCTGAATAATTTTCACTCAGATAAAGTTGTGGATCGCGTAAACCTTGGAGACTAAAGAGTTTTTCAATTTGAAATCATCATAAATATCTTAGTTAGCTTTTTCCGATTAATTTGAGTACCTTTGTTACGGGTCTATATGAGTAATTTTCAACCACTTGAGGTTATGGATCGCGGTAGCGAAACACAACCGCAAGTGGTTGAAAATTTAAATAAATTAACTTAGCAGGATATAAGGGTTAGCAAATTGACCGGACCAAAGATTTATTTTAATTTTAAAATGGAAATAAGGGAAAAGTTAATATAATCTTAATTTTAATTTATTTAGATCTTTAAATTAAGATTATCCTAACTTTATCTCATTTCAATCAGAAGAGTTGATATGAATCCTAACATTCCAATGAAAATAAGAGAAAGTTCAGATAATCGTTATCACCCATCAGACACTGGAATCAATGCTGGATTAGGTTGGTCCAACGACGTAGACGGTGGACCAACGATAAACCAAATTAATTTACCGTATTGTGTCCGCTGGGCTGCAGTGGTACTCGACCGTCTGTAGTTTAGACAGATGCCCCTCATATCGTCCACGTATCTCGTTCAACACTTCATTGACAAGTTGATTGAGAGACAAGATTTATATTTGGGCATTTCCTCAAGAATGTGGCTGATTCGTTTGTCAAGGTTCATCAAGGCGATAATGATACACTATATTAACCGTTCTGATAGGACTGTTCATGTAAAATCAGTCTGTTCAAGTCTCTATTATAACAAGACAAGTGGAATAATGCTGAAATAGAATTATAAAAAAAAATCAATAATCATCTGTTTACATTGCAAATATATTATTAATAATTTTTTTCTCATTTTGCATAAATTGTTTACATATTCTATAAATTAAATGCATTTTTATATTCTAAATTTGTGTTTTTAATTCATGCCTTTTTGTATTATTAAGATAAGTTATGTACAGCTAGACATATATTACTTGTCCATTTGTGAATGCAATACAATGAGCATAAAGCTACAAATATCATTTTTTTTATTTGCAGGTGCATTCCAGTGCGCAAAATGACTTCGGCAGGCGATGGTCACAAGGAACGTGTTTCACCAGACTGAAGAGGTAATAACCCCACCCCCCCCCCCTACGCAACCGTAATCTGGCAATACTTAGTACAGACAGTAGTAACTGCTCACATTTCAAGTAAGCAGTTATTACTGTTTGCAGAAGACTATAGGGGGTAGAAGTTACTCATATAACTCAATTAGATGAAAACAAAATGAAATGTCAAGCGATGACTTCCACAAACGCAGAGTTATTCAGTTTGTGTTTATTAGCATCGCGACGCTCAGCTTCCCGAAATGTACACGCTATTCAACCTGTTGATATTACTGATTGTTATTCGTGTTATATCAAGGCTTTCTTACCAAGGCTGTTTTAATTTTCACGGTTTCAACAGATTAAGATTGAAATTGTCTGTCAATAAAATAGCAGTCATTTTTTATGGCAACAGTCACAAGCTCTGTAGCACGCTACGATAATGACCAATAATTTTATTTTTGTGGATGTCATTAGCATTGCCAAAGTACAGTTTGAGCAACGCTCAACTTTGTACCAGTTACACCTTTGCAACCGCTAAGTAAAGCTGAAATAACATTTTTGCTTTTGTAACTATATCATTGTCTGTTGTGGCGTTGAATGCGTTGATGGCGTTGAATGCACCAATACACATTCTTTGGACAGACAGAAAAAAATATTATGTCTAGACTTAGCTATCAACTTGCGTTTTAAAAATTGGATTAAGATATATAAAACTAGCCACCAGCACTTGTTAATTGCGGTGTTTGGCCTTGGTGGTTCCAGTAATTCCGAACGGTGATGCACCCGTATTCATTTGTGAACATTAAGACCGCATTTACTAATTTACGGTATTAATTAGCAGAAGGTTATACTGGTAATTTGAAATGCGTCACACTTTCAGTACGATAAAATAAGATGACATTTTCTTTTGTATGTTATGATTTATTCGTAGTATATGCCTATTTGACATAAACGTGTTTAAGTATATATAAGGGTATAGCAAATATACATTAAAAATACGAACAGATAATTCGAGCAGGAAGTCGTGACACTTTAGATAAAAAGTCTATATCTAACCGACTCATTATAATTATAATTGCACCACAATCATTGATGTTAACCTTGGAAAGCCAACAATGTTTACTCTCATAAAGCTCTGTCTCACTCGACTGAGTAAAAGTACATACATGTTTTACAATCATTATTTAATCAAATACTCTACCCTGGGAACCCCCTAATTGACGTGCACGTACTACAAATCTAATCATTATTGATGATCAAATGGTTCATGTGGTCTTAAAATTAAGATTATCTTAAATTCCTCTCGTTTCCATTAGAAAAGTTAAGAGCACTTGACGTTAACTTTACCAAGGGAAATAAGAGAAAGCTAGCCTTCCAAGCGGTGAGCACGACTACAATCGTTTTAACCCTTTAGCCGCCGAATTATTCAATTTGAATTTTCATCCACTTAAAGTTGTGTCTCGCTGACGCGATCCACAGCTTCAAGTGACTGAAAATTATTCAGATTTGACAAAATGGAGGTCAACTCTTTTCAAATCTTGCTGGTTGATGGCACATTTTATCTTTAACATGTTTAAAAAATGGTACTTATGTGCCAATAGAAAATGAAAACACGAATATATTCGGCACCGACGGTAAAGGGTTAATATTTTTTAAATTATTTTTTATCTTCAACATATTTAAAAAAATGGTACCTAATGTGCCAATAAAAAATGAAGACCCGAATATATCCGGCACCGGCGGTTAAAGGGCTAATATTTTTAAATTATTTTTTATCTTTAACATATTTAAAACATGGTACTTAATGCGCCGATAAAAAATGAAAACCCGAATATATTCGGCACCGGCGGTTAAAGGGTTACTATGTTTTATTAGCAGGTTAAGTCACTGTTATTGGTATCGAATTGTAATCATTAAGATTTAAAAATGCTTGGTCTCAAATTCAACAACTATGAGTAATATTAACCCACCTGGAGGTGTGGATCGCAGTAACGAGACACAACTTCAAGTGTGTGAAAATATAACTTAACTATAAGCGGGTAAAGGGATACTCTAAATGATCTTTAGTGATATTTATAAACATGAAAACATCACTGATCATGTATAGTTGCGTGTTGATTCAGCTGGTATGGTTTCTATGTATGGCACCTAACCTAACAGTCATTCTTTAAAGGTGGGCATATTACACAAATAGCCCACCAGTTTGTTATCATATTCAGGATAATTTCAGAAAGAAAACATAAAAACACTCTCTTGTGCTATTGAGGAGCGCGCACACTGCTAACAATCATGACCTGAAGACCACGTGCTGTACATACTAATCACTAGCCGCAGACGTTGAATCAATGTGTTAAATATTCAACGTCGCAACAACGTCCTATGCTCAGTGGGTAAATTCCATTCACAGTTGAATTTTACACCACGCGAAACGCCGCTAATCCGTGGGGTTGTAAATCCATTTTTGGGCAAAAATAATCATAGTTTTTCGTGCCAGGCGGTGATTAAGATCCGACTGACGTGAAAATGAATATCGCATTATTGACTGATTGATCTTATTGCTTACAATAATTTTTATGGCCTCAATAGTTGACTCCATGTCGGTTTAATGTTGGGCTGCAGTGGTCGGCGCCCAACATTTAGTCATATTGATTTTGTTGGGATTTTACACAACGTTTTTATTCATAATAAAACATCATTGATTATTGTTATAGTTTTAATTTCTCTACAATGACGTCAAGATTGACGGAAACAACCGAAAATTTCACCCACACTAGCTTCCATCAAATTTACTAAACTTTTAATCAGCTAAGGTTCCATTCAACAAAAAGAGATACCTTTTATTGATAATACTTTAACAAATCAGTATCGCCTTTTTATACATTCGATTTTGTCCGCTGAATGTCGTAACATTCAATGTCATTCAGAATAACCCATAACATAACTATGACATATTGTATTCAAATGAAGCGGAAAAAGACATTTATGATGATTCCAAATTGAAAAAACCCTTTGGACTCCAAGGCTTATACACATAGATTTCGGGGTTGTAAGGGATAAGTCGGCAAATCGGAGTATCATGAATACAAATCTGATTGGATATTTCCGCCTTCTGAATCTTGTCTTGCAACAATAAGTATTATTGCCGATCTCTCTGTATGCATCTCGACAAGCGCACACGCAGTGAACTATATACATGTAGTTCACTGCGTACACCCCTTGGGTGAGTGATCTCATCTACTATGCATCTACTCCGCACAGATTAATCCTTAAAGCGCTGAATTATTTTTGTATAAACCATGGGGACCAAAGGTGTTTTATTTGACTTGAAATCATCATAAATGTCTTAGTTAGCTCTTTCTGATTCATTTGATCACCTATGTTATCAGGTTATGGGTCTACGACCATAAGAAATATTTTAATTATTTCAGTGCAGAGACCTTCTTTATACGTCAGAATCTGCCGTCCACAGACGTCAGATTCTGACGTATAAAGGTGGTCCCCGCACTGAAAGGGTTAATGGTCAAAACACAAGGTCAGTTCTGCAATTTAAGGCATACCACTATGCCGGATTTTGCAGATGTTCATATTTCATTTGAAAATGGAAATTACGTTAGCAATTTCAAAAAATTAAAAATTCTAACTGACAATAATCAACAAGAGGAATGACGATTGAACGTAAGCCGGAAAATTTGAAAATAATGTGGCTCCAATTTAACAAATATGGTAAATCTGCAAAGCCAAAATGGCAGTGACGCCGAGCTGATGTTTGCTTCTTACTTTACCATGTATCTCAATATGAGGTTTGTACTGTGACAATGAGCTGATGGTTGTTTCTTACTTTACCAAGTATCTCAGTGTTTTGAAAATGAGCTAGGCCTAATGTTTGGCTTTTACTTTTAAAAATAATGTTTGCTAATAAGATACGTTTTCACCTTTGTTGACAATCGTATCGGGCTTTATAATGACTGGCAATTAAAGAAAACATCTTTCTGTGCAGCTCTGAGCGCCGCTGAGTAGATCCAGACAATCAATTCCGTTTTGAGATGAGTTCTTTGACTGTGACGTCCAAAAAACTACAGCTCCAGGAATATGATTTGTGATTTATTTTATTATTTGGTTTTATGGCACAGCCGCGTTTAAGGGGACCATTAATTCAATGATTTGATGTTGAAATATAACCTGTCATATCTGCGTGTCTCTCCACCCAGTGCGAAATCACTGTCCGGACAGTGCCCGACGCAGAGGCAAACAGTAGTAACTGCTCACTTGAAAAGTGAGCAGTTACTACTGTTCGCCTTTGCACGGCAGAGTAGACAATCTGGCGTGTTTCACTTGACCGGAGACCCACAGAGGGAGAAAAGGGCTGCAGAGTCAAATGGAAGGAGAAAGTTTCCGACCTCAATCAAGAAAAAGTCCATCAAATAAAGACAGCGTTCTGCCGAGGGCATTTGACAGATTTCAACAGATCTCGCATTATTTCTGTACCATTTGTACAGCGACCCGGACAAGTATTAATGTCCATTCCTCCTGCAAAATTTGACCGCCGCCTTATTTCACTGAGTGCAACTGTCAGGCCGACATCAGCATCACCGGACAACGCCACGAAAGATTCAAATAATATAATACGGAAAATCAACAAACACATTTGGGACATATACAGGACAAAACTATTTTTTGTCAGATCAAACAAATATCACCGAACATGAAGCATATTGGCCGGAAAACAGCAAAACAAAAAACGAGCATTGAAGAACACCAACGGATGCCGTCCGTTCCTTGTCCGTCGGTTTTATCAGGCCAAGTGTGACAGGGCCATTAGTGGAGTATCAGCTTCATGTCTTAATATCGAGTGACTGGGTGATGTACGTCGATTTTTGTACGACAGGAGGAAGAGAGATGTTGAGACTCTGCCCTAATTTTCAAGCCGTCTTGACAAAGTTAAGCTTGTTTTATTCCACAACATGAACTCCAACTGATTCACTTTCCTCACTCAAGCGGAGGGAATTGGATGATAGATAGCCCGTCACTCTTTGGCATGCGCTGCAATGCAAAGAAAAACAGAAGTAACTGCTTAATTTGCAGTCAGAATTTGCTTTTTAGTTACCCAGTCACTGGTGTTTGTCTTTGCGTGGCAATAATTATAGGCCTACTTGTGCCTGAGATGCTACTAAGTATAGCAGTGGAGAGAGAGACCGGCCCAACAAACACGAGACATCCACCTAAGGTTGGTTCAATGTTGGCCCAGCGTCGTAGACAGTGGGCCAACATTGAACCGACCTTGGGTGAACGTCTGATTGCTGTCCCCCTAAGTAATTCATTAGGATATCACAGAAAGAGAAAGCAACGAAAAACCTAGCGCAACGAATGACAAGTTGAGGTAGCAAATCAGTTTTCTCAGTCGCCATAATTCTTTTTATTATTGCTTGCAATTATTCACAGCACTATCTGGAAGACAGTGTGCTTTTGCAATCAACCACCAACAGCAGTAACTGTTTACTTGCCATGTAAGCAGCTAGTGCCGTTTGCATTTGCAGGCAAACATGAAATGAATCGGACTTTAGGCCACCTTCGTGCACATATAGGCTAAACTGGGCCATGAGAACGTCTTGAGGATGGTGAGATGATCGAGATGGCACTGTCCTCCAGACACAGGATTCGAAATTCGAGCCATGGCGGTCTGAGGCCGAGCACGCTACCTCTCGGTCACGGAGGCTCCCCACAATACTGACTTTCACACGTGGATGGGGAAGAAACATTTGTTGTTTCTTTCAAACCGCCGAGACGGGGAACCGAACCCCGAACTCGAAATATCAAACCCTACAGTGGATTCAGTATCGCTGCCGAACATTCTAACAAACAGCACATCTTGGATTAATACAAAATGTGCTGAGCTTGTGTTAATTCCGGTAGTTTTTTTAACCCATAAAAGACACACCAATAGTTATTGCGTGATCAATCAGTCTTTCAGAACTATAAATTATTTGCCGCAATCCCACTTAAGTTATTAACCTTTTTACTACCATACATGACGGAAATTTCCGTCGTCATTCGTCAATGAACGTAACCATAAAATGACACAAATTTTTGTCAAATATATACTACATTTATGTATTTTTCGTCATTTGAAGCTGGAAATTGCGTTAGCAATTCCAGCTCATTTTAAATTGCCGCATTGTTGTAAGAAAAGCTTAATCTCTATCAACTGATTTGTTTCGTTTTTTTATTGCCTAAAATTAGGTTTGAGATGGTGAAGAATACGACCTATTTAGACTGGTTTAAAGGGTTTTATAGGTTGTGTTGTACAGGTCAAAGCCATTTAATATCCAAATCAAGGTCATTTAACTGTCAAAATCAACATCTAAATATTTATAATGATTTTTTTAATTAAAATAATGCAAATGATGACATACTTCTATGTCACTCTGAGTAATCAACGCATAAAAAATGCATTATATAACTTGACTGTAGTTGTCGGGGAATGGAAATACCATTTTTCTGACCAATGTCTGCTCTGCAGGGCGAAACCAAAAGGCAGTATCTGCTTACTTTACAAGCCTTTTGGCTTTGCATGGCAGTGATATAGGTGCCTACTAACAAATTAATGGCTCGGAGTTAACGTGATCTTCGATTTTTTTAATGTAATTTTGGAAAAGTTAAATATATAGGAATTAATATACTAGACTAGCTAAGCCATTCGTTTAAAATTTCGTAACATATTAATTATTTACTTTCAAAATTGACACTTTTCTTCGGTGGTAAAGTGATCCAAGTCCATCTGTGATATCTAGGGGCTTCTTGACATGGATCAGTTTACCTCTTATACATGTAAGTGGCAGCTGAAATATTATAAAATGTTTGTGACATTTATAAAAAAAATGCTATTTCTAAATTTATATAATAAAATGAAATGAAAATTGCTTGAAATGGGTTTTACGACATCAATAACTATATTCCTACCAATAGGAAATAATAATAAACACCAATGCATAAGTTTCCACATGCTTCTAATTGTTGACGTGACTATTTGAATTAATTGTTTTTACCTTTGAAGCTTTCCATAGGGAAATGAACGAAGTGTATTGTTTTTGCTAACTACACTGAGAGGGGTCTGTAGAGCATATTTAGCATGTTGGGCAAAGTTTAACATTTGGGAAAACAGTGAAATATGCATAAATCCGAGATGACCGCCATGACCTTGGTAAACTAGACGACATACAGGCACATGAAATGATGATAAAGGCATAACATTTGCAGATGTTCTTCGAATAATGGGTTTTCAGAAGACTTTGTTGGCCGTTCAATATTTTCAAATTGGCATAATCCAGGATGACATCCATTATTTTCTGCAAGGTCAAACAATAAAATGGCATCATTTTCGACAGAATAGGGTCAGATTTATGATTTTTATGTCTACCATAGGGTTTTCTGTATGCCCGAAATAGTGGTGTGACCGAAAAGTATTTTAGACATTGTATTGTGTGCAAATGCCGAGATGGACGCCATTAATTTTGTGCAAGGTCAAACAAGTAATTAATATCATATTCGACAGAATAAAACCAGATTTTGGTGTCTACCACAGGGCTTCGGGTCTGCCCTACATAGTGCTGTGTCAAGTAAGTACCTTAGACATCACATTGTGGGTAAAATTCGAGGTGACCGCCATTTTTGCAAGGTTAAACAATCAATTGACATAATTTTCGACAAGATTTATGACTTTTGGTGTCTACCATAGAAATTTCCATGTATACCCGACATATAGTGGTATGTCGAGAAAGTACTTAAACGCCCCTTCGTCTCATTTTATCGTCTGTCGTCCTTTAATGCTTTACTTTGCTCTTTAACGGCACTCCCTCACCCTTCAACACATCCACATCACCCTCTAACGCTTTTCCATCAGTTTTTAAGGCTTCCTTGTCGCACTCTAACTCCCCCCTCCCCCTCCCCCCCCCTCCCCCCCAATAGCCTTTCGATTCATCCCCATCGACATCTAACGCCTATGTCACCTTAAAACGCTGCCGCGTCTGTCTTTAACGCATTACATCTCCTATACCGCATCTTCGTTGCCTTAAATGCCTTTTATTGGCCCTTTGACGTTTTCTCGTGGGCCTTTGGCACCTCTCAGTCAATCGTTAACGCTTTTTCATTGCCATTAAGCGTTTTCCCATCTCCCTTGAACGCCGCCTTTAATTCCCCCCCCCCCCCCCCGTCACCTTTTAATGCATCCCGTCACACTTTAATGCCATTAAACGTCTGACCATCGCGTTTTAATGCATTTTAGTCGCCCCCCCCCCCCATTGCGCAGTCACACCTCTTTTTTTAAACCTTTTGTCACCAACAACGGTGTTAAAAAAGGTGGAGTGTTATCAACAGTATTATTTACATTGTCTATAGATAAATTGTTGAATCGTTTGCGTCAATCAAAGTTAGGATGCTATGTTGGTGATATTTGGATGCCTGTTGACTTCAATGTTTTGGCATCGCCATTTAATGCATCTCTGAAGTACAAAAATAATAATGAAAGCAGAGTTTTTCAAACTTTTAAAGCTAACCGACCTGTAGACTTGAAAGAAGTGGTATCTCATGAACCTAGTAACCATCGTCTCAGTGGAAACCAGTGGGAACATTCCCTCTGATGTGAAGTCAACTGTGGTGTTGCCGCTTATGGGCGAACAGCAGCATATACCACTACCACCAACACCCCCAGAGCAATCAACATATTAAGATCATTGAAATATCCAAGCGATTGATTTACCAGCAAAAGCACGCCACTTCGGATACTGAGCACATATATTTGCGTCCTCTATAATTTCATCTGGGCGGGATTTGCATATGATTGTGGTGCTTGGCTACCAGTATTTGCCCATGTCTATCAAGGATAACACTCATTCTAAGAGAACCAAAAAGTCAAAGACTAGTAAAGGTAACTGACAGTCGTGACAGTACATTCTTCTCGTGTCAGTACCCCTTCCCAAGACAGACTATATTACGTGCTTACTGAACTTGAAAACAAATCTTGCCTTCAAAACTTCTTGGAAAATGCAATATTTTCCAAGCCCCCTATAATGTAGCAGCTGATGTATTCAGGAATGTGGAATAAGTAAGATGCAACAAGCAGGATATAAATCTCACAAGCCTCGATGCCACCCATGAAGAGTTGTTCCAAATCAGAGCAACTGACCATGACATCACATGCAATTGGTCTTCATACTGATCTATATCAACATTTATGTTAGCCGTGTGTGGGAATGGGCTATTGAATCACACCCCAATCTTCCGGCTCCTACTGCATCAAAGAGTGGCTGGTACGAAAATGATGGAAAGCTGACACCAATCACCATGACAAAGAAGAAGCTCTTTCACGAGCCATCAAAGTAATCCTTTATTGCGGCTGTTTATCTGTTTATTGGGCTCTCAAACATTGAGGTGGAGGTGTTTCCGAGAAGGATTGGGGTGCACTCGGCTTTGTCATCAAAAACTAACAGTTGGGGCGTGTAATGACAATACACAGAGTGATAGATGTAGATAATCATTTTCCAGTGTATATATTGATTAGGAGTAAGCTCGTGTTTAACATTCGACAACTGACAGAATTACATCCGAAAATGAATGGAATTATGAAAAAAACACTTTATATACGTTTATCAGGGCGTTAGAGATTTAATTATATCATATGACACTCAAAATAAGGACATTTTGTACTTGTCGTTTGCCAAACTACCATAAAGTATAATGTTTGTGGTTATTATTAGGTGTTTTCAAAAGAGACTGACGTGCACTCTGTCATCATAAATTATCAGTTGGTTTTGTCGTAATATCAAGCATGAAGATTATATAATACATAGAGTGGAGTGCTGCTTCAAAAACATGCATAACTATATTTGTTGTTGTATTATATTTCCATAATTTTATTATATTACATTCTAAAATGAAATCAATTTGAAGCACAACATGCGCATGCGTTTTGTTGAAGGTGTTAGAGATTTACACCATTGTTCCATTTATTACAATCATTAGGGATAATATTTTCCACTTATTTGTCGCCAAATAATATATATCATTGCTTAAAATTGCATCTTTGAGTTATTCCAACATAATTGTAAAAACATAAAGAGGGCAAGATGTATCACTGAGTCATGCATGCAGTCGTCGAGCACACATATTTATAGCAATTTTCCAGATTTTTAGGGCTTCTTTTGAATCGAAATTTTGGAGCATTTATAATTATTTCTCAGCTTGGCACCGCTCGGTATTCGATCAAACATGCACTAAAACCGCACAATTTGAGCTTTTGCATGAATAGTTGAACTTAGCACCGCTCGGCAATCTATTGAGCATACTCAATATATATGTGCCGTATATTGGATCAGACTCCTTGTTGGCCCCTCCGTCAGTGTTCTTGTTGAGTGATTCTCGAGGACAACATTAAATCATAGAATTCGAGTCTTTGCATGAATAGTTCAACTTAGCACCGCTCGGCATTCGATTCAGCATACTCGAAAAAGGTTAAAAACATTGTAAAATTATTTTTTGCACGCCTCATACCTTGGATCACATATAAAGCAGGCATACATATGCCTTGTACATGCTAAAACCTTTGTTTTTGACAGATTTTCGAGCGATTTTCGAGGACAATTTTAAATCGTAAAATTCGTGCCTTTGCATAAATAGTTGAGCTTGGCACCACTCGGCATTGGATTCAGCATACTCGAAAATGGTTCAAAACACCATAAAATCAATTTCGGCACGCTTCGTACCGTGGGTCAGCATATACTGGAATAGCAAACAGTCTATAAGTATAGCAGTGGAGAGAGAGACCGGCCCAACAAACACGAGACATCCACCTAAGGCTGGTTCAATGTTTGCCCAGCGTCGTAGACGGTGGGCCAACATTGAACCGACCTTGGGTGAACGTCTGATTGCTGTCCCCCTAAGTAATTCATTGGGTTATCACAGAAAGCGAAAGCAACGAAAAATCTTGCCCAACGAATGACAAGTTGAGGTAGCAAATCAGTTTTCTCAGTCGCCATAATTCTTCTTATTATTGTTTGCAATTATTCACAGCACTATCTGGAAGACAGTGTGCTCTTGCATTCAACCACCAGCAGCAGTAACTGTTTACTTGCCATGTAAGCAACTAGTGCCGTTTGCATTTGCAGGCAAACATGAAATGAATCGGGCTTTAGGCCACCTTTGTGCACATATAGGCTAAACTGGGCCAGGAGAACGTCTTGAGGATGGTGAAATGATCGAGATGACACTGTCCTCCAGACATAGGATTCGAAATTCGAGCCATGGCGGTCTGAGGCAGTTAAACATTGAACGGCAGATGTATGTAATCACTATTCCGACGTGCAAAGCCAAACGGCAGTATCTGATTGCTTCACAAGTGAGCAGATGTCAGTGTTTTTTCAGCCGATGTTTCACAGTTAAACAGATCAATTTGTCAATTCAGCTTATAATTATGCGTAAATAGTTACAGTAAAATACAAGATTCCATACGTAATATTGCATACGATTGTTTTGCTATGACGTATGCATTTTTTGTTTCAAATTGCGTGCTTATTGTTTGTCCACAATAAATTCCGAAAACGGAAAACAGCTGTTTTACACGCCATGCCACGCCATAGCATACCACGCCACGCCACGCCACGCCACGCCACGCCACGCCACGCCACGCCACGCCACGCCATGCCACGCCATGCCATGCCATGCCATGCCATGCCATGCCATGCCATGCCATGCCATGCCATGCCATGCCATGCCATGCCACGCCACGCCACGCCACGCCATGCCATACCACGCCACGCCATGCCACGCCACGCTACGCCATGCCATACCACGCCACGCCATGCCACGCCATGCCACGCCATGCCACGCCATGCCACGCCATGCCACGCCATGCCATGCCATGCCAACAATAACAGTTACCCCCCTAAGGATGACCATTGTCGTGTTCAATCTGTTTTATTAGCTGATTAAGTCACTGTTATTTGAAAGAAATCAGTGATTTGCAAATGTTTGGTCTCAAATTGAACAAATATGTGTATTGTTCACCCACTTTAAGTTGTGGGACGCGGTAGCGAAGCACGGTAAAACCTATTTTTTAAGGTAACGCTTTAAAGAATAACATACTATACTGATATTGATCCTTCATTATAAACCCTTTAACAGTTGTTCCCGATTATGTTAGTTTTGATCAGCTTTTCATGTATGTTAGCACATTACATACCAACTTTTGAACATGTTAAACATAAAACGTGACATCAATCGGCATATATATCAAAATCATCGACCTCCATTTTGTCAAATTTTAATAAACTGCACCCACTTGAAGTTGTGGATCGCGTCAGCGAGACACAACTTCAAGAGGGTAAAAATTAAAATTAAAAAAGTTTAGGGTAACATAATAAAGGGCTATGCTCGTTGACAGATCAAAGAGCCTCTATTTCTGGACGAACAAATAGTCAATTTATCATGATCAGTATCAGCGAATGATAGAAGGCAAGAACAGGGAGATTGGATGGGTAATGATCTCGAGATAAACAGTGATGACTGCTGATATAAAACGGGCATCAATCTCTTCCCACATCTTTGTCCACCCGGTCGAAATAAAATTGCTCTTTACATGGGAATGTACATTTCACTTCTGGGGAAATGTACATTTCTGACAGAAAATCGTTGTCTCGCCATCCGTATAATAGAGGAGTGTATCAAATGGAAGCAACTCAAATTTAATTCCATTCAAGAGAAGAATTGCGTCATGACGCAATTCTCGTATTGAATTTAAATGCTGGTTTTACATTTGCCAGGTGTTTATTTTCAGCAATGTTTATCACTAATTACAGCGCGAGGATAGACTTTATACGTCCGAATCTGACGTCAGAAGCTGACGTCTAAAGTCGATCCCCGTACTGATTTAGTGAACATTTTTATAAAGATCGAAGACCCATAAGAGAAGTATTCAAAAGTATCGAAAAGAGCTAACTAAGAAATTTATGATTGATTTCGAATTGAATAAAACCATTTAGTCTCCATGCTTTATATAAAATATTCAGCGCTTTTAATAACAGTTAAGATGGGAAGGTCACATACATCCAGCGGATTTGTCCTCCAAGTTAACCCTTTGACTTCCAGGCCGGAGTGCATGCCAGGATCCAGATATACTGGTGTAGGAGTTCTATTTTTCGTCATTTGAAGCTGGAATTGCTAACGCAATTTCCAGCTTCAAATGACAAAAAATACATAAATGTAGTATATATTTGACGAAAATTTGTGTCATTTTATGGTTACGTTCATTGACGAATGACGACGGAAATTTCCGTCATGTATGGTAGTGAAAAGGTTAATGTCCCCGATCTCGTCCCCACACACATCACACACATACTTTGTTTTGACATCACAGATACGTAACTGCGGCTGATGTGCTCGGCACGGTTGTCATCTTGATACCATCAAGTCTGATATCATCGCGGCCCAGGTCGGCCGACGAGCCGTCCAGATAAGATGCAATCATGCGACTCGCTGCCCGCGACAATAATCCAAACGAAAACGAGCAGTTTATGTGAGGTAATGAAAAGCTTCTGGGCGACGAGTCAGACGTGAACTGTTTGTTTTCGTGGCTCTTCCAGAACTAATACCAAGTATACGAGTCATATGTATTTTTTGTCCATTATTCAAAGGTCGTATGGAAAGGATTTGAAACAACAAGCAATCAGATGTAAACTATAGGCTTAGTATCACTGCTCCGCCTATCTGGAAAATTTAATGAGTTCTTTTTTCAAATCATTTCATTTTTTTGCTGGGCGAATAAAAATGTTGAAAATGGCTACAGACGTTGTTTAACCCTTTAACCGCCGGTGCCGCACAAATTCGGGTTTTCATTTTTTATTAGCACATTAAGTACCACCTTTTAAACATGTTAACGATAAAACGTGACATCAATCAGCAATATTTGAAAACAGTTGACCTCCATTTTGTCAAATCTGAATAATTTTCACTCACTTGAAGTTGTGGATCGCGTCAGCGAGACACAACTTCAGTTGGGTGAAAATTCGGATTGAATAATTTGGCGGTTAAAGGGTTAAATGTTAAGGGTTCACCTTGTTTCCGTAGCCTTGTACATGCAGTTACTTCTCCAATTAACAACTACATTGGTTGCGAAAATTTAAAAGAACATACATTATTATAGATATACAACTGGGTGTAACCCGGGGAAAAAGATTCATAGCGCTGAAGTAATATTGTACACACCATGCAGAACAAATGGTTTGTTCAATTTGAAATCATCATAAATGTCTTTCCGCTTCATTTGAATACCTATTTTGTGGGCCTACGACAATTATAAATATTTATTTATTTATTCTTTCAACGCGGGGATCGACTTTAGATGTCAGAATCTGACGTCTATAGACATCGATTCCGACGTCTAAAGTCGGTCCCCGCGCTGTAATGTTTAAGCGATATCATGTCAACAGTGATTAACCCTTTCAAGCCCGAGTTTACCATGTCATCTCCATCAACCACAAGCCGCGAATTGCTCTCGCAATTCTCGACTTGTAGTGGATGAAGATGATTTTAAGTGGGTGAAAAATTCAAGAAAATTACCATGTATTGGTAAACCAGTTTCTTGGAAATTTTCGTTCTAAAACCCTTCGTTGTGGGAAAATTAATCTTTTTTCAGGGATGTTAAATGATGCTTTAATGCATCGTGAGGGCTTAAAGGGTTAATGACCATTATAACAAAATGTACTCTTTCAGTGCGTGGATCGACTTTAGACGTCAGAAGCTGACGTCTAAAGTCGATCCCCGCACTGAAAGGGTTAATCCTTTTAGGACCAAACACTTCACCGCCTGGCTGTTTTACTACTCTATGTTTTTGTTTTATTTCGTATAATCATCCTAAGTAGGTCACAAACTGACGTCATTGATTAAATTATTGGAAAGATTTACGTCTCCGGGAATTGTATTATTGAATTAATAGTGCCTGTTTTATTTATTGATTTGTAATTCGTGTAAATGAGAGTGGATCACATTCTAGTCATCACTTTTCCAGTACCAATTAAAATTAGAACTATAATTGTGACTGACTAAATGCTCGACAAGAAAGTGTGCTTCTTCGTCGAAAAGGAAAATGCTCGTTTAAATAATGAAACCGTTCAGATAGTTTTGTCAGGAAAACGATATAAGTTTAAAGTTAAAACGTAGCCCTTGCAATGTTATTTATCGTTGTTGTCTCCGACGACCATGCGCTCTTAATAGTTCCAAGAAGGATTTGTTTCATTCTACCGATTCTCTAGTATATTGCATATTTTCAGAATTGTATAATTATGCCATTATGTTCTTGATACTGAAGAACTCGAAATTGACTATTGATCACGAATAAGTAGGCTACTTTATGCCGACTACATAACATTAATGACGTCAAGAGATAACTTTTAACCCTATGATTAACCCTTTGTCTGTTGATCACGACTATTGTCTTATTGGTCGATCAAATCACTGTAATTTTCGACAATTTGAGGTTGTGGATCGCGGTAGCGAGACACAACCTCAAGTGGTTGAAAATTTAAATTTATTGTGTAATGATCTCTTGGATACAGTAGCCGATGTACATATGATTCGTAATGATCGCTATGCACTCAGATATGTGACGGCTTCTACACTATGCTTGTCTGTGATTAATATACAATGACCTTCATTGGTTTATCAGTGACTGTCACAACCTACTGACAGAGGATTCATGCAAATTAGGGCTGTTATCATGCAAATTAGGGCTGCCATCTTGGCTTTTCACTTTTTGGCCATCATTTTGTATTTGGAAATCTGCTTCCACTTTAATATACTGATCCATGTCTTTCCACTGGTAACATAATCTCACATATTTATATCTCAGTAGATGTCGTCTGCCAGTTTGAAAAAAATGCTCGATATCAACATTTACTGCGCTGAATCATTTTTGTTGAAACCATGGAGAATAATGTGTTGTTTTCAATTTAAAATCATCATAAATACCAGTATTTTATTTAGCTCTTTTCGTTTCATTTGAATACAGATGGCATGGGTCTAAGGCCATTACAAATACTTTAATTTAATTTAATGCTTTCAGTCCGGGGACCGTCTTACAGACGTCACATTCTGGTGTATAAAGACGGTCCCCGCGCTGAAGGGGTTAAGTTCACATGTTAAAATTGAGTATTGTCGTACATCATGTAAATTTGCACGATTTTGTCATCACATGTGTAATTAATTATTTGATATAGTTCACCAGTCAGCCTAGCGCACAAACCATCATTGTCGAAAGGTCCAGGCGGCCTGCTTCCAGGGCTATCTACCACAGACAAACAACAAATTGAGGAAACCAGTGTGACGCTGGTCTGAACATCTGCAATGTATGTAACCTACCGATGCAGCAGACACGAAACGTTCACACAAAGCCAGTTCAATGTTCGGCCACCGTCTGCGATGCTGGCCCAACATTGAACCAGCCTTGGGTGAGCGTCAGGTGTTTTTTTGGTATCAGATGGGTTGACATGAGATGAGCGTGTTATTTGTTCAAATTAATAATAGTAATTAACCCCATAACACCGTCCCCGATTATATTCAGGTTTTCATCATGTATTAGTAGCACATTTAGATCCACATTATACATGTTAAAGATAAAACGTGGCATCACCCAGCAAGATTTGGAAACTGTTAACTTCTATTTTGTCAAATCTGAATAATTTTTACTCACTTGAAGTTGTGGATCGCGTCAGCGAGAAACAACTTCAAGTGGGTGAGAATTACAGTAAAATAATTTGGCGGTTAAACGGTTAGGATGGCCACCACTACATTTGTAGATCACAGTTTTATTATGACTTTTCAACAAATAAAGCTGGGAACAAGTGTAATATCTCTTTTTGATGTGTTTTTCCTGGAGAATCAAGGCAAACTTCAAGGTCAAATTTATGCGAAAATATGATTTTTAACAAATAAATTTAATTTATTCCTGGTATTAGCTTGGTAATTAAGGGTCATCTGCAAGGTCGAAAGATCAATTGTAAGGGCGAAACTGCAAAAAAACATTACATTAAACCAATAACAATGCGGAAAAGAGTAAGACCTCTTTTTTGTGTGTTTCTGGCTCTGCAAATCTAAAAGGCAGTTTGCTTGAAAAGTAAGCAGTTACTGCTTTTCAACTTTACACGGTATACTAGCTTATGAGCTTCTGAGTGGGCTTCAAGAAATGGCACCATTTATTAAAAAAATATCTATGGCCTATCTAGTCATATCGTCTCGTGCGTTGGCCTAACAGCAATAAAAAATGTACTGGTGCCAACTGAATATTATTTTGCTACTGTGCGCAACAAAATGTTTCTATCGTGACAAGAGCTAATATACATTAATCAGCACATTCCCAATTATAGTTAGCGAGAGCCACCCCCCACAACGTGTTACGGGAGAGCAAGCATTCCATATCTGAACAGTAACATAGAGTTATACCGGCTTCTTGTGATCGATTTAGCCCCTTTAACGCCTTCTAAATACATCTCTATTGTGTTTACCGAACTTAGCGATCATTTATGAAGCCACTCAGCTGATGATCCTAAAACCTATTATTTGTGTGAGAGCATTTTTGAAACATCTCACAAGAAATATTTTGGCCATTTTAACCATTTGTGCCGATGTGAGTACAGTATCCTCCGTTTCAGACACTGGGGGACAGAAGCGTGGATACAGACACATTTGCTAGGGTACATAGCAATGCTCGGACTGTACATCCTCTCTAGAGATAGAAGCGTGGATACAGACACATTTGCTAGGGTACATAGCAATGCTCGGACTGTACATCCTCTCTAGAGATAGAAGCGTGGATACAGACACATTTGCTAGGGTACATAGCAATGCTCGGACTGTACATCCTCTCTAGAGAATCCTCTAGAGAGGATGTACAGTCCGAGCATTGCTATGTACCCTAGCAAATGTGTCTGTATCCACGCTTCTGTCCCCCAGTGGTTTCAGATACATGCTGCGTTCTAACTCGAAACATAGTGGAAGACAAGATCCTTCTAATTAATTTCAAATAGGCATTGCCAATAGGCACATTACGTCTTTTCAATCAACGTCATTCTCTTGAATCAATATAGAATCGGGTAAGTCATCATCAGTACCTATCGGATTTTTAAAATCGGAATAAATACACGTGATTTGTGTGGAGTGTACTGCCTTGCACATCTAAAAGGCAGTACGGTAGTTGTTTACTTGAATTGAAAAGTAAGCAGAGTATATTGATCTTGCACGGCAGCGTCTGTCCATATAATATATATCTTACTAGGCGGCATTGCGTGTGATTCCTGTAAGATTTGTGGTTTGTCTTTGATATCGTGCCAGGGGCTTGGCACCTTTATCACGTTTATAACAATACATATTTTCTTATTGCAACAGAATACCCATTATTTCTCATAGTCTGTCCCAATGGCCACACGATGTTGTTGCGACGTTGAATCAACGTTATTGACGTTGATTTAGCGTCGTAACAACGTCGTGTGCCCAGTGGGTTGCTTTTTGCCGCACAGCAATTCCATTTATCCTGAGAGGCCAGCGACAAAACATAACTAATGATCTCGTGTAACATGTGGAAGTAGTACCTGTATACAAACACTAAAGAAATGAGAGACCGATGTTGAACTGATATCTCGTCATGAGTTGTAAAAATAATGGAACCGTCAATAGGCATTGGTGATACATGTTATTATCTCATACCAAGGTTTGTATTGTACCAGATACAGGCATTTTTTACCCGGCTGATACAGCTATAAAGATTTAGAGATATGTCCACTATAAGGGTGGCATACACCCGTTATTCCCCGCGGGTCATCTACTTGTTATCTACCTGCCAGATTACATTTTGATTGGTCAGAATCAGGCCACATTCATCACCCCACTGTACAACATCAGAGCGTACACCCAGCTAACACGAGGCATTCACCCAATGTTGTTTTAAGGTTGTGCCGACGTCAAAGACGGCGGGCCAACATTAGAACAACTGGCCTGCACAGTTCATGAATTGGAAGTAATATTTTTTTATTTCGCCATTGAGCTTGAAAAAGTAAATATAGGTCTATAGTAGACTAGACTATTGCTACTAATCTTAACATTAACTATGGGGTGAAGTTAAATATCATGTTACAGTTATAGGCCTAGGCTAAAATAATTTACTTTATAAATTGCAGTTCTCTAGTCTAGGCCTACTTTGACTGAGATGTTGGTATGAGATAAAAAGACAATACCATGGCTAAAGTTGTATCTTCCTTCACATCAGCCGATACAACTTTAGCCATGGTATAATCTAAAATGATAGCTGAGCGAAATTGAACAGGAACTATACAGAAATACTTGTTTTGTTAGCATCATTTGATAGATCTATTAAAAAATGAGACAAACAACTAGCACAGATAAGCCCGCAGCTCGCTTTAAAACGAAAACAGGTCTGAAGTTGCATTGGAAAGGTTATTTATTAATGACAAATTAACCTGTATAATTATGCTGATATCATGTTGGACATGCATGATAATCTACATGATACCATGTACAGTATTACAAACATGTCTTAGTGTTAGTATATATGCTAACTATGTTGTAATCTCAAATAATGTTACAATGCACATTTATAAAATGTGACATAGCATGAAAACATGAAAAGGAGGCGATATATTGCATAACAAAATGATTCACACAACGATAGATACTAGCTAGATAAATGCAACAATCATCTTTATTATTCGGTATTATATTTTGTATTGGTGGAGAAAAAAGGGGAAAGATGGTGGGACTCCGAACTTGAGATACAACAAATTACAGTACGTCAAAACGAAGCACACGACTTTTACCAAAGAGTTGATTCTAATACGTGTGTTTCGTTAGACAGGAGCGCCATCTGCCGAATGGAGTAAATTATCTATGGTACAAATTCAGTGCAATAATCCCAGCTGGCACGAGATGTTCACCCAATGTTGGTAGAATTTTGGGATGCAACCTCGCGAATATAAAAGTGTACACCAATACAAAAAATTAGTCTTGTAAAAGCAAAAAGTTACCTCCTTTCACAACATTAAATGTGGAATATTAGTTTTGGTCTAGTCAATAATTTCGGTTTTTAGTTTTTTTCTCCGTGAGTCCGAATTATTTGTAAGTCGCATTTTTACTTGTGCATAAGTTCCATGCAAATTAGTAGAAATGTATCTTTGCATAACGCTCACAAGCCCGACACTGTGGCAATAATCATACACAATATTTATTCAATATCTAAATATATATGAAACAAGATTATAGGCTAATTTTTTGCTGTGAAAATAACCTTATTACACAATCACACATTACACAATCAGATGACACTACTGTTTGTTAGTAGGAGCATTTACCACAGTAGCCACACAATAGTTGTACATTTAAACAACAACAACATGCTAGTCAAAGACGTTGGCCCGACGTCGTATAAATGTTATTCAAATGTTTTGTGTTTACCATGTTTACTGGGACACATTCATCAGATTAGATGATAATTTATGATGGTGTAAAAATACTTTTTTCAGATCGATACGTTTATTGAAAATGCAATAACCTCAGGCTGCTAGTCAACTAAGTTCTTTATAAAAATCTCTAAGAACAATTTACAGCTGACACATGTAGCCCATAGTGCAGGATCGAGCACTATCCTGTCAGTTTGCATTTATTTAAAGCTTAAAGGGCTGAAATATGCTTATATAAGCCATGAAGATCAAATATTTTTTTCAATTTGAAATCATCAGGAATGTTTTAGTTAGCTATTTCCGCTTCACTTGAATACCTATGTTGGTCTGTGGCCATTATAAATATGTTTCCATCTTAAAGGGACTGGCCCAGACTAAAATCATCAAAAAATCGGTGATTTTATTTTGGCTTCCTAATAAGACCATGTGATGTAAACAACTCCATAGACTAGAACTACAAAAGTTTTTTTTTATGATTTTAGCCTGGGTCAGTCCCTTTAAAGTGCGGGGATCGGTCTCTGCGCTTATATTGTTAAAGCTGGTCCACTGAAAAATGACATTGATCACCGCGCTGCGAGAGTTAAATGTGGAAATGTGGGGGTATTGTATTGTATTAGCACGATCAACCAGTCTGTTCCCAGTGCGCCTTATGCCTTTATTAATCGCATTGTGTATGTCCGTGTGTGAAGACACTAGCCCAGCGAACACAAAACATTTGTGTAACATTTATACAATGTTGGACCAACGTCGAAGACGTTGGGCCAACATTGTATAAATGTTATACAAATGTGTTCTGGGAAACAAAACAGCCTGATGACAGCAGCCATAACCAGATAAATGTCAATTCACATGTAAGCTGCTGGTAAATTATTATTATATCCCTTCATCTCATTTGATTTCCACTGCTAATGTGTCGGGTTTAAAATACAATTATTTAACTTGAAGTTTTGTCTCCTTGACGCGATCCCATGCAACGTCAATAAGTGAAATGAAATGACTGGGATTTAGGTCCACCTCCGTGCACATAATTATAGGCTAAACCGGGCCAAGAGAACCACCAGAGGATAGTGAGATGAATAAGATGACACTGTCCTCCAGACACAGGATTCGACATGCAAGCCCTGGTGGTATGAGACCGAGCACGCTACAAATCGGTCACGGAGGCTCCCCACAATATTGAATCTTCACGGGTGAGCGTGGAAGAAACACTTCGTTTCTTTGAAACTTGAATGCGAGAGCGGGGGACGAGCCCGCGATCTCCGACTTTCCAAGAAAGCAGCTTTAACCGGGGGCCCTAGGGTAGTGGTGAGCACCGCTGCCTTTCACGCCAGAGTTCGGGGTTCGTTTCCCGGTCTCGGCGGTTTAAAAGAAACAAAAAGTGTTTCTTCTCATCAACTCGTAAAACTCAGTATTGTAGGGAGCCTCCGTGACCGAGAGATAGCATGCTCGGCCTCAGATCTCCAGGGTTTGAATTTTGAATCCTGTGTCTGGAGGGCAGTGTCATCTCACTCATCTGACCACCCTCAGGAGGTTCTTCTAGCCCAGTTTAGCCTGTATGTGCACAAAAGTGGCATAAAGCCCGATTCTTTTTATTTTCCCGCCCTCCCCAACTTCAATAATATTGGCTAATGATGATAATTATTTCAACTCGAATTGGAGTCAAGTATATAGAGATATTGCTGATTAGAGACACGCACCGCATTGAAAACACGCTACTTACAGTGCTAGTCTAAAAGATTGAACATAATCACAATCGTTATATGTCATTAAAAAAAATATTAAAAAAGCTTAACCCAACAGGCGAGTAGTTATTATATTCAAAAACAAACATAGAAAAATCAATCTAAGCGAAAGCTGCCAAAGACAGGTGTTGTTCAAAGTGTACTTTGTCAAGTTAATGACCTATAGATTAAATTAATGAACATTAACGATTATTACCTCCGTCTGCTACAGTGTGTCTCCAATTAACCCCTGTTCAGCTTAATTGTATGTTTCTATAGTATATTTTTCATTCATTTAAAGCTGGAATTGCTAACGCAATTTCCAGCTTCAAATGACGAAAAATATATTCATTTATGAAAAATAGACATATCGCAAATTGGAGTATTGTATTTTTTTGATGAACTGAACATTTATTGCAAATAATTTTATGGTTTTCAGTGATGTTGTATCTGGTTTGTAACTTTGATTGAAATTGTGTAGGGCTTATAATTTATACGTCTCTAGCAGGATAAGGGTTGACTCTTAAAGCGCTGATTATTTTTTATTAAAACCGTTGATGCCAAAGTGTTTTCTTCGATTTGAAATCATCATAAATGTTTTAGCTTTCCAATTATTTTGAATACCTATGTTATGGGTCTACGGCCATTATAAATATGTTTACTCTTACAGTGCGGGGATCGACTTTAGACGTCAGAGTCTGACGTCTAAAGTCGATTCCCGCGCTGTAAGGGTTAAGCCTTTTGCTGCTGAGTCGTTTGTTTCTGTTTTTTATTCATTTGAAGCTGGAATTGCTAACGCAATTTCCAGCTTCGAATGACAAAAAAATTTATTTTAACCCTTTCAGCGCGAGACCGTCTTAAGCTTCATAACCTGGGTCTGTTGACTGTTTTATCATTACTGTAGATCTATAACCTGGTAACATATGAGGCATTCAAATAAAACAGAAAGAGCTATCTAAGACATTTATGCTTATTTTATGATCCCCATGGTTGATAAAAATATATTTCAACTTTGCAAAAGTTAAATTATTTGATTAATTGAACATCTGCTACAAAATATTTTATAGATAATATCTGGAACATGGAACAGTATATATACGAGCCTAGCACTACAAGGGTTAAGGCGGCTGTTGTCATGTTGCTATATATATATTGTGACAGCTGTTTTGTGTAATTTGCTAAGTCAGCGATTCAAACATTTTTCGAATGTTTTCAGGTCTTTGTTTTGTGTTGTAAGTATAGTACCTAGGTAATATTGTCGTGCAAAAGTAAACAGCAGTAACTGGTTACTTGGAAATTAAGTAGTTACTGTTATTTGCCATTGTACGTCACAATGCAATGACCATAAAATTTGTTCGGGTTGCATTCAGTACATAAATAAAAATTATAATTATTAAAACAGGCTAGTAATACGTTTATAATAATATTGTTGTATTGTTCCCATATGCAACATGTAAAACGAGCTGGTCTTTAGTTGTGCTGTATTTCAAGTACGCTGACAATGTGACTTTACATTTAGTTGTTTAAGACGCTTATTTTTTTCAATAATTTCAACTATTTACTTATTTACCATGCTCACTATGTTTACATAAAATATGTTTTAAATGAGATGTTAAGTAAGCTTTTAACAAAATTCAATACAATACAATAAACAACAGTTCAATGTATCACATAATAATAAGTAAATATCACATAAAACTACCATGTCAATGTGGTATATTAGTGAATTTGGAAATGTAACACTAAATTATAACGTGTCTGCTGAAATATTAATGATTAATGATATAGTCGGACACAAACCGAGGCTCGATAAAATGACAGTCACAAATAGTCTACTGTTAATACTACAACAAAAAACAAACTGGAACATAAGAGGTTTATTCACCAGAGTATTTGCTATTGTGTACCTGTTGTTACGTACACGTGTCGTGTCGTGTCAATTGAAGCGAAGGAATCAATACAAAACACATCGCCACCTTGCCTGGCACGTATACTGCTACTTCTAAATATAAGAAACTACCACTCTTGATCGCTACCATGTGAATGTGAGTACATAGCATAAATGAAATAACGTAAATAGTGAAGCTACTTCGATAGTATGAATAGATAAGTGATGATGTATGCCATGGTTGTGCCTACACTAACAGTTTACTTGGACCATGAAACAAGGTTCGAAATGTTGCTCTGAAGTCGAGCAAACCCATCTTGAGTCAGTCTGGACTCAGAGTGGACGCAGAGTGGCAGCAGATTGCGTGCTGCAAATCACTTGGTAGTGTGAAGGTGAGCATGGGAGAACGTAAAAAGCAATAAATTATATTATATAATTATATACTTGTTCTTAAAACACACCACTACATTATTGGCTTTGTCCGACCTCTACATTCTAAGCCGGAACGGAGAGTTATTGTTGTTCAAGTACAGACCAATTATCATGGTTGTCCTATGGTGCTATAATCAGTCAGGTATGATTGAGTTGTTGATTATGAAGGATCCTCATTATGATCGGATGTGTTTTAAGTCAGTTGAAACCCTCGGAGGTCTACACTCCTAGCTATGGAATAGCCATGGCTAAGAGTGTAGAGCTCCTCGGGCTTTATCCTATACAGAGTCAGTGAGAGTAGATAATGAGATTGGCTTATATATTGAGTCGTGTGTGACAGAGAGTGTTAGGGTTCATCATGATGTTTGGCTGCCAGGTAAACATGGTAAAAGTAATTGAGTGAAGACAAGGTGGAAAGGGGAAGGGGTTTTAAAGTTAAAAAAATCCAAAAATCCGAGAAAAACTCGGAAGTGGGTGGGTGGGTTAAGCCCCAACTCGGATTTTTTTTAAATATTTTTTGTTTCTTGTGTTGTTTACTAGTTGTACATGTTTCAAAAAAAATTAAAAAATGGCTAGGGGGGTGGATGGTTGTTTTCTGGCCAATCCTAGTTTTTCTCGAATTTTTGGATTTTTGCAACTTGATAAAACCCCTAAGGCAGCCCAAATACTGCAAGACTCAGAGTGAAGGCCTAAGTGCTAGTGAGATGCTGATGATTGTGTCATCTTATTGATTTCACCATCAGAAGGTTCGCCTGGCCAACAATAGCCTTTATATGCATTACAATGGCATAAAGTGGTAATTTATCAACCTATCGATAAACATTCAGTCATTAGTTAGGTCGTTCATTCATTCATGAATCATTTATTGCTTCATTCAAAGCATTCATTCGTTCATTAATTTATTCGTTCATTTCATTCTTTCATTCATTCATTCATTTATTTATTCATTCATTCATTCATTCATTTATTCGTTCATTCCTTCTTTCATTATTCATTCATTCATTCATTCATTCATTCATTCATTCATTCATTCATTCATTCATTCATTCATTCATTTATTCATTCATTCATTCATTCATTCATTCATTCATTCATTCATTCATTCATTCATTCATTTATTTATTTATTTATTCACTCATTTATTGATACGTTGGTTTGCTAGTCCTTCCGCTTGTTCGTTCGTTCGTTCGTTCGTTCGTTCGTTCGTTCGTTCGTTCGTTCGTTCGTTCGTTCGTTCGTTCGTTCGTTCGTTCGTTCGTTCGTTCGTTCGTTCGTTCGTTCGTTCGTTCGTTCGTTCGTTCGTTCGTTTGTTCGTTCGTTCGTTCGTTCGTTCGTTCGTTCGTTCGTTCGTCCGTTCGTTCGTTCGTTCGTTCGCTCGTTCGTCCGTTCGTTCGTTCGTTCGTTCGTTCGTTCGTTCGTTCGTTCGTTCGTTCGTTCTTTTAAATCTCCAGGGTAACTCATTGCTGATACCAGAGGCGCGACCATTGCGCCACCACATCGACACCACCAGTCGAGTATAGATACTGGTGTGAACTGATTTTTCACTTATTTATCAGTGATTATCACCTGGCGACACCCCAACAAACACGATACGTTAAACCAATGTTTCACGTATAAATTGTGTTTGCCGGGGTACGGGTGAATCTTGTTTTGAGCAGAAGCAAAACCAGGTGACACAGACTGCCAGAGACAATGCATGACAGTAGATGTCATTAACTGATCGCTAAAAAATGATGAGTGATCCCCCTAGCCAATGTCGAAATCCCTTTAATATGTTTAAGGTGAGACAAATGGTTTCACTATTAAGGATCTGGATATAGTTACTACAAAATATGTGTTTTAAGAGGGATGGTTTCACAAGGCTTTGTAGAAACAGCTACTACAAAATGTATGCTTAAAGAGGGATAAATGGTTTCACAAGGCTTTGCAGATAGCTACTACAAAATATGGACTTAAAGAGGGAGAAATAGTTTCACAAGGCTTTACTTTACTTTGGAGATAGTTACTAAAAAAATATGTGAATATATGTCTGGAGGGATAAATGGCTCTAGACATTTCTATTCGTTAAACATGAATGGACTAAACATGTGTTTTAACACATAAGTATTCCCATTTCTTAGGTGAATTATAAAGGTAACAGAACACTTTTATTTTTTTTTTCACATAGAACACGCAGATATTTCAGAAATGTAAAACCTGCTTGCACTTAAGGCTTGGTGTTTCATATTTATGTATTAAGGTCTTACACTGATAATGTTAATTGTCTCTTAGTACCATTTCGAGAACATCATACGAATTAAAATTTTGTCTGAGTAGTAATCTAATAAACCAACCGAGCAAACACGAAACATTGAACCAATGTAGATTCAATGCTGGTCCACCATCTGCGACGCTAGCCCAACATTAAATCAGCATTGGTTTAACGTCTCGTATCTGCTGGGAATACTTCTTTGTCAAGCCAAGAGGCAGTAACCATGACTGCGTTTTGGATTTGCACGACAGAATAGAAATGAACTAGTAATGGGATCGACATTAGACGTCAGAACCTGACGTCTGTAGACGTCAGATTCTGACGTCTAAAGTCGATCCCAGCGCTGCAATTATCTTCAATAATGTGTTGACGTTTTTCAAATGTCGCCCTTTTAAAAATACAAAAGAAGTGAGACAGCTGCACAGAAATACATTTCGAGAAATCGATATAATAATTACACGTAGGCATATTATTATTCAAATCACGGTTCATGTATTCAGCTGTTATGGGCAAGTGGCCTAAATTGGCATCGCAATTGTTTAATAACATTTTCAGCGTGGGGACCGACTTTAGTCGTCAGAATTTGACTTCTATAGACGTCAGATTCTGACGTCTGAAGTCGATCCCCGCACTGAAAGAGTATAATATTTATAATGGCCGTGGACCCATAACATAGGCATTCAAATGAAGCGGAAAGAGCTAACTAGGACATTTATGAAGATTATAAATTGAAAAAAAAACTTTGGTCTCTAAGGTTTACACGGCAGTATCTCAGCGTTGTAAGAGCTAACAATAGGCATTCAGATTAAGATTGATTTGCCGCCGTATCTTTTTACAGCTACCTCAATTTTACCTGAATTTACAGATATTAAATCTGTGTATCCGGTTGAACGTACTTAACCACACCAACACGTGTTGCTGGGTGAGCGTTGGACCAACATAATGTCGGCATAATGTCACACAGTCAGTCTGGACAGAAAGGTTGTATTTCAGATCCGAACTGAATCGGAAAATGTGACCCAGTATTTTGATTGGCAGAAATCGTCGCCTCGACCAATGGCAGAGCTGCATATGTAGGTCTAATTATTATATCTTTAGTATGCCTTATATCAATGTTCGCAAGAAATATCCTTTCGCTGTAGTCATGGTGACGTGTAATATCGTCTCTATGCTGACCCATGAGCCGACTTACCAAACACATGACGTTAACATGGTTGAACCATTGCTGGATTATTGTTGGCCCACCGTCGTAGACGATAGGCCGACGTTAAAACATCATCGCCAGATGAAAAAGGCCTTGGTCCAATGCTGAGGCAGCACCGCAGATTGTGGATCAAAAGTTTTTAGTTTAGTGTCAGAACCTCATATTTGGACAGGACGGGACCCTGATGCAGCGGTTGAAAAACTGCCTGCTTGGAAAGTTGGAGATCGCGGGCTCGAACCCCACTCTGGCATTCAAGCTTCGAAATGTTTCTTCCCCGCTCACTCGTTAAGATAAATATTGTGGAGAGCATCCCTGACCGAGAGGTAGCGTGCTCGGCCTACAACATGGGTCTACAACGCGGCAGGTGTATCCATGTTGAAATAATATCAACTAAAGTGTCAATTTTCATGCCGATATTTCGTGAGCAGCCGTCTATTTCACCTTATGAACATACCAAATCGATTTTAATTCGTACATGCGTTTGCAAGGTGGTACAAATAAAATATCTAATACAAAAATTTAACACTTCTAGCATGTAAATATGCGAAAACTGCGAGTTTCTGCTCGTCATATGAGCTTGTTGATGGCTCATTAGAAAGCAGGACACCATGTTAGAGAGAGTATCACGCATGCCACCATGTTAGAGAGAGTATCTGCATGACAGGTCTACAGAGGGTGTAATGGAAGGATAGTGGATCTGATGAATGAGAATGCATTCGACGCTGCTGACATAAATCTAAGACATCTATAATGATGTTTATTATATCGTAACTTGTACGAGAAAACGGGCCCTGATCTTCTCACAGAATATACGGCCAAATTATACATGGTATAGTATTCTAACCCGTAATTTAAATAACAACTGAATGACGGCGGCGATTGACTGATCGCGTCATGTGACAGGCTGAGCC